>JAJHUR010091572.1:88211-105575 GCA_027495735.1 Lutjanus campechanus
CCTTGGGTTTTGTTGACATTGGTTTTACACTTAATAATTGTTTGAGGTTGCACAGACCTCAGTGGTGTGTGTTAAAAAAAAAAAAAGGAACAATAATCCCAAAATAAACCAGTTATTTTCCCACATATATTTTATATTTTCCTGTGACCTCATTAAAACCCAATAAAGTAGAAAAGACTTTAGTGAATACCCTCCCTTTTCCACAAACAGAGACTCCACAAATGACCATGAAAAAAATGTTTTACCTCAAATAAAGAAATATTTTATCTTCTACGTGTTATATGGGTCATGCATATACAAATAGAGAGACAAAGTCTTGCCGTCACGTCTGGGGTAGTTTCTATTTCACTCACATCTGTAACTCAATCCAGTCTCTCATTCAGCCTGGGTCTTTCTGACGTTTTACCCATGAAGGTCAAGGGCTAATGGGAAATTATATCCTTTTCATTACACTACGTCATCATCTTAACAAAAGAAGAGAAGCACGGGCCATGCTGTTGAGAAAGGCTCCATACCATCTAAGGCTGGAGGAAGTTTTCTCACTTCTGGAACAGAACTCAGAAGTTCCCATTTCTATGTTCCCAGAAAAGTAATGTATAGAGAAATAAAGAAATGTTTGTTATCCTACATTGTGAATTTGCATTCATGTTTGGTGTAACTTGCTCATGTGACAAGTGTCTATACTGCTTCCCTCTTGTTCATGAATTTCAAAGCGTCAGCAGCAAATAAGCAGCCAAACTTTCTGTACAGTGTGCAGTTTTTCTTTGATATCTGAATATTTTTCAGCAGTCTTTCTCTGGTGCGCCTAGTTTAAAAAATGTAGTTTGTAGCTTCTGTAACTGTATGTTTTTTACTGGGTGGCACTGTTAGCATCAACTCCCAAACCCAGAGGGCCAATGGGCTGACTTTCATCTGGCTCCTCACCTGAGACCAATCTGGTAAATCTACCACGGGCCGTAGGCCCACCTCCGGCACAAGCTTCTCCACCACAACAAGGTGACAGCACAGGGAGAACAGGTTAGAAATGTAGATACATATATTTATTCAGTGCCTTTTCCTTCGGCATCATCCTCATGGTTATGTAAGTACTGGTGAAAAATAGAGTTTTGAATCTTAAATGAATACTTCAGGTGGCAGTTATATGCCAATGTGATGAAGCTGTCACACAACCCTGAATAGAGCTGGTGCAGACAGCTGCATAGACTAAAATGAGAGCATATCTGCTGAGTGAGACGTCTGAGTGAAAAACACATCATTTGCAGTCAAGACACGGGTGTTAGTTAGACGCCTTTATGAACAGACTGTTATAAAACTCCAATAGCAGAAATCCATATGGACATGAATGGAATGTGGGATTGATGGTGCAGCGGAAAAACTGCTGTTAAACACCAATAAGGTATATGGCGTCTCTGAGACCACAAACAGAGCTCACGTGTCGTCTTAGATTAGATCAGAAAACTTTATAAATCCATTCACCATCAAATCCATTCATGCACACAGCAAACAAGAAAGACATTACTTTCAAAGTACACAACAGATAACTAAATAACACCATAAGAAAGCCATCTGGGACATAATTTACAGCTATTGATCTAAGTCACAACTTAGCGTTTTCTTCTTTTGAAATATGGCATAATTTCATTATCAAGCTGATAAACCAATGTAAAGTGTGTTTTTTGAGCTGTTACAGAGGGCCCAGGAGCTACATGACACCACACATGACATTACTGTTATTATGGGGCTGTCTCAGTGGTGATATTTACTATTTTGTTGGTTTTGTCCATGTACTGAATGAACGTTTTGACCTTGGGAACTTGTTTCTTATCATGGAAAAACCAAACTTATAACTAATGGAGGTGACCGAGGTAGAAAAAAGGTGTTTGATTCAAAATCTGCACTAGGAAATCCTGCAGTAGGTCATAAAGCATTTATGTCCTAACTCTGATTGCCTTTGAGAAAATCTGTGGTAGTTCTGTAATTCCTGCACTTTCAGAGTTGCCCTGTGACCTTCACGGGAACAATGTGTTTGCACCGCTCAGCGCCCTCAGAAAAAGGGCATCCATGGCACGCCCAGTAAATTGCTGCAGAAATAAAGGTTAGAGGAAACTTTCCAAACACCTTGTTAGTAGGCGGGCTGAGGCTGCGCTGAGCTGTCAGAGATTCAGTACAATACACAGACAGAGACGAGATTGATTTATCCTCCATTCTGTCATTTGAAATATGATCTTGGTATTGTTCGGGCTGAAATCAGCGCTCAGCAATTATAAATCCTCACAGACTCCCCAACTGTGGTCTCATTTGGCTCTGAATTACTGCATTCACAGGACGTTGAAAACCCAGATCATCGACTTCCACTTTCTTTCATCTCAGTTTCTTCTTATATCCTCTGCTTCCCTCTCAGTTTTTATCAATCCTTTGTCTCCCCCCCGTAACAGTCCTCCTTATCGTCTTATCTCTCACTGAATATCACTCAGCCACTTCACAGGGGAGCAGGGGTTAGATGCAGTTCACAAGCTGTAATTTAATGGCTGTAATAGATCCAAGAACACTTTCGATTTTGTCCAAAATCACAGAGGTAAATAGCAGCAGTTTTATCATAAAATACAATTTAGGGGCAATGACGACTAAACCTTAGATTTTCAGTGATTGTAGCTTTGAAGTTATCTGCTCAGGCTTGTTATTGCAGCAGCTGCGAACCTGCACTCTACTTGTGCCTTGACTGACTGACTAATGTGTAAAGGAACTGGAAATTGTCTCTTTGCTAATCCCTGCCCTCCTATTGCTGCAATGTTCATATGCGCTATATAATAATAATGGAGGAAGATTTTACACTTGAAAAGCATTCATTTTTGAATCAATTGCTCCTCAGGCAGAAGAAGACAAAAGCAGGTTTCTGATTTCATTGCAGTATCAGTCAGGCTTTCTGAATTAACAACTATTAACAACTATTTTACCAGCTGCAGCTAACTAGCTAATTAAGCTAACAGTAGCTCTGTGAGTTGATTGAAAACTCCATCTCCAGGTGTTCTTTAACGTTTCTATCAGACTTGTTGTAAAGCTTGATGGACTTGATGGAAGTTCAGAGAATTATTTTGTTGTTGCATAACCTGCATGTCTCCCTAGCTTACACACGTACATAGTTTTTACTATGATGTCTGAGTCTGTAGTGATTTGCATCTCTTGATGGTGGTGTGTGCATTTTTATAGTGTGGCCAGTTCTGGTGTCCTTCAATGGTGATAGCTCTCCTGCCTAGTTAAACTCCAAGGACCCTGTTTTAAATTACATTAATGTAATATAAATGGTCATTTTATTTGTTATTTCTTGCAGTTCTTGTGTTTTTATTCTCCCATATTAATCCCTGGTGTCTGGTTGCCTTTTGGCTGGCTTACCCAGAACCAAATTTTACAAGAGAAAAGGCTTCTAGGATGTTGACAGAACAATGTGTTTCGCAGTGAAACGCCGTCTCTGGTAACACTGACAAAGCTTGTAAACTTACCCAAACACAGTAAAGAGCAGCACAGATCCGCTATCGTCACTCTAATTTCTGATCACATCCAGCAGAGAAGCAGCAAGTTAGTCCCAAGTAACATGTCTGCATAATTTTATTGGTTATATGACCCCGAATGAGTTCCTCAATGGTCTTTACACACATTAGTCTTCTCAATAAAACATAATTGATTTGAAGTCAAGTCTAACATAGCTTAAATTTAGTGTTAGCATTCTAGCTAACATTTGACCAGCCAGAAGCCTAAGTTAGATAAAAACACACACTCACGTAACAAAACCTTTCTTTGTTTATTTGATGGATGATTTTTGAGCTGCAGGCCACTGTTCTCCTCTTCCTACAGTCACTGACAAGATCATCCTTGAGAACAAATTTTAGTGTTTTTGGACTTGCCCCCTCTATGATGGCTACCGCGTGTGCTGGCCTCAGCTGGTATGCCCCGTCTCAGTAGGTTACTAGGTTGCTAATTTGTTAATATGTACAAAAACATATAACAAGTCATTTCAAGTCATCTATTTCAAGTCTAGTCAAGTCTCAAGTCATGAATACCAAATCAAAGTCGAGTCTTTTATCAGCACTGGTCAAGCAAGTCTTAAGTCCTCAAATTTGGGTCGTGTAAGTCGAGTGCCCCACTTCTGACATCCAGGACCATCTTCCACACATTGAAGAAATACTTTCACAATCTATATAACCAGGGCTAATGTTAGCTAGTTGGCTAATTCTCCTTGTTTTTGGGAGTAGGATAATGCTTGGTTACAAGTGTAGATAGTTAGCGAGTTATACACATTAATGTTTGCAATTGATGTTAAGAGATAACCTTTTAATCTATTACTTTACACAAGGAAAAAACATCCAAACATAGGCCCCATTACAGCCTCATGAATGCTGCTTCTTTGGCACGTAAAGAAATCAAACGCCTGACAGGTTTGCCGTCACTGTGCCTTGTACAGTCACTTGGGAGGGGTCTAGCAGAAGGTCAAAAAGCATCGGAAGTTAAAAATAAAATTGTAGTTTCTAACTGTGTGAAGCAGTAATGAGTTATCTCCTAGCTAAAACCATATACTTTCAGTTTAAGGGCTCTTAATTGCCTTAATGCGCAGAAGATATGCACGCTGTGATAATAAATATAATCTACTGCACTCCAAAGTTCTTCTTGGAAAATGCCCCCCCTGAGGCAACACCGAGTAATTGTTATGTTCTCAGCGAAGGACAAAGATGGTCCAACACATCAGCAAAGGGAATATTAGTGAGGACATTGTCAGCCCTGAAATGTCTGTAATAAAAGAACATCACCTCGAAATGTCACGATTCATCATCTCAGCAAGGAGAATAATTCCTTCAGCTCTGAATTTGGTTTTCTCAGGCCAGTGATCCCCATCTCAATGATAAAGGTAATGAACGACTTTAATTTCAACTGTCTGCTGGTGTTTTTCTGACGGTCACTCACAGTTACACACAAGAAAAAGGAAATTTTGAGTCTACATGAGAGGTTAAACAAACTTGGTTAATCATGATGTACATCCTCCATTATATTAGTTCACTGATCAGACCACTGCCTCAGTCCCATAATAATGGATTCATTATTGTATGTATGTTGAAATGAATGTAGATATAACATTTAGGAAGAATCTGCATATTTACTTTTGTTGTCGAGACTTTCATGCTACCACTTTCATGCCACAGCTAGCAGTCAGTTAGCTCAGCTTGGCACAGAGACTCAGAACAGGGAGAACACACTCGACTGGTCCTGGATTGGACTGGACCCTTCAAAACACAATTCAGCAGGAGTTCACTGTTTAATGGAGCTTCCTGTCATGTTCATTGAGCTTTTTCAAGCCTTCATTGGCCTCTGTTGTGTATTGTTAAAGGAATAGTTTGACATTCTGTGACAGGCTGTCATGCTGTGAGTTATTTGAGAAGATCGATACCTCTCTCATGTCTGTCGGTTAAATATAATAGCACCTCTAAAGATCATATTAAATCGTATTATATCTGTTTAATCCATACAAAATACAGATTGTTTCATGGGCAGGCACAGCAACCTCCTGGAGTCTTACGAGGACACTCAAAGTTAAAAAGTTAGTTTCCTTGGAGTCTTGTTTTCTCCACAAAAAGAGAGAGAAACTTGAATTCAGAAGATGTAGTATGGTTAAGAATATTTCCTTTTCTGATATTTAATTTGTTTATTTATCAGGCTAAAGAAAAGCTAAGAGAGCTTGTGTAATGTAACAAACCTGCTGCTAACACACATTTGCCGGCGGGACTAGGCGGAGGCCTGAACTATACTATCGGACTATTGCCTGCTGAGGTACAGAGTGGTATTATAAGACAGGATGCAACGATGCTACCTGGTTAGCATGCTAACTTCACTAGTACACATTACATAGATGTCTGGCATTTGTCAAAACTATTAACTGTTGTTTCGTTACTTTAGTTTTTGAGTGTTTTAAACTAATATTCTCACAAATTGCATCTTTAATGGCGAGACATGAGAAAAGTATTAATCTTCTCTTGAAACTCTTCAAAAAAATGAGCCTGTTTCCCAAAATGTCAAACTATTCCACCAAATAGTCAAACTACACTTCAACCTGTTAGAAACAAATAGTAACTAATACTGCGAAGAATAAAATATTTGTGGAAAAAAAAAGAAAAATAACCTGCAAATACTATCTTTTAGTCATCCACTGACACCATCAGGTCTCGGCCTTCATCAGGTACAGTCAGTTTGTACTCATGGGTACACAGCGAGTTCTAATGTGAGGTTATGATAAGGGTGGCACACACTGTATCTGTGTGTGTGGATCAGAGAGGATGAGTGTGTGTGTGTGCTGTTGTTGTGAGGGTCAGACCTCGGGGAGGCTGTTCTGACTGACGTGCAGTTCTCCACGGAGGCTGATTCACCATGCTGGGAGGTGTCAGGTTGCAGAGATTACTGAACCATGGGTGAAGCCCCCTGGCGGGACATTCATAAGTGTGCTTGCAAACACAGAAACAAGAACATACACACATTTTCTTTTTGTTTTTTTCCTTATGTCTGACTGTTTAGCTGTTGGGCTGTCTGGCTGGGTTCTCCGTCTTTCTTGCATGCACACACACACACATAAAACCACACACTTAAGGCCCAGCAGGCTATTCAGGCTCAGTGACCACTCACAGTGGTCTTAGAATAAATAGCCTAAAAGGGTAAAGTCTCAATGGCAGTCAGCCAGGCTTTGGCCATGCCATTATTGAGACTGAGAGCTAAGAACTCTCTTGAGTCTGTGCAGAAGGGGTAAACTGATTTTTTCTTGTACACAGCTTAAAAGGAGATCTGTCGGCTGGTGAAGATGAGTAGGTAAACACCAGGCTGGAGGTGTTTAAGGTTCTATTGAATGGCTGCAGATCAGACGTGTGGCTTGATAAATACAGACTGCGGATGCCCATGACTCAGACAAAAACAAAAGAGACAAGCAGACCTGAGCAACTTTAATTACAGCGTACATCTGGATCTTTCAGGTGAGCGGAAGAACAAAAAGTAAGACAAATGCACTGCAAGGATGCACAGACACAACACGCTACATTCATTTTCGCAAATTAACTACAGACACCAATTTACAGGCAGTGTCTCTAATATCAGTTGGCCAATTACACACATAATAATGATTCTCCGTTCAAACAGAAACATAATGAGCTCCACAGTAGCACTAACTAATAAGTTTCTGGCCTGGATAATCACAACATCCAGGCTTCATGCCCATCTGCTGCAGTTTCATTAAAGTTACAGTCCAGAAGTTTTCAGTCCTTCACTTGTTTTCACAACACCTGTGGTTACCATAGGAACAGCGAGTGTGATTTGACACTACAGGTCGCAGTAGTCTGGGGGCAGAAAACACTTCTTGAGCAGCTACATGGACAGAAACACACCAGCAGATGTAATACAATAGCAGGTGTATCTGTTTACAGTGCAGCCAAACAAACTTTTTTTTTTTCCATCACGCCATGAGCATCTCGGTTGCTACATTTAGTACATACTGCAGCCGCTCTTACAAAGTGTTGCCTTCAGTTCGCCTACACGTGGGACATACTTCATCATAACGTTAAACCTCGAACTTTGACCCTTGGCTCACACATGCAAACTGTAGCATGAAATTTGAAGTAAAAAGAAAAAGTATGCAATGTGACGTATCTTCCACAGAGAATTGTGGATCAGAACAGCCAGCAAGGCATGTTAATTTGCATACTGCAAAATGCGACTGTATGCAGTAGAACATCCTGGTATTTTTCGTTTGGGTAAGTTTTCACATACAATTACTTGGCTGTGGTATGTTGGTGCATAGCAGCAGATATGGTGCATACTGGAATGTATTAAATCTTTGACAAAGACATATAATTTCCTTTGATTGCTTCACCTGTGTTTTGCCAGCTCAGTAGTTATAATGTGAAGCAGCAGTGTGAAATGTTGGGTTTCCATTAGCAATAACAACTCAGAATGAAAGTTAACAAGAACCCTGCTTGTTAGGCTGTCTGTTTATTGTGTTTTTTTGGAACTTATAAGCATAAGTACTTTGATTAGTGCGCCACTATTTGTGCACTTTATTTCTGTGCTGGGTTGTTTTTTGGACTTAGCCATGTGTTGCATTTGCATTTGTTTCTCTTTTTCCTTTTATCTTGTGTTTTTTAATGTAGTGTTTTTTGTTTGTTTGTTTTATATTCTATCTGCATGATGCATTTTAAAAAAAAAGTGTTTTAAAGGCTCTTGCACCCCATTTCCAATGTAGTACCCACTGCAAATGGCAAACAAATTGACTCTGACTCTCCCTGACTGAACAATGAGGCTGTTATCAAAGTGTCTGAAATCACTCCCTCATTCACACATTCACTACTCCTTATATAATATACGCTAATAAACGAGTAGTTAAATCAATATAGAGCAATAAATAGAGATTTTGGACAGTAGTAATCATCATCACTTTGTGCCATCGCTGACAGCTATAGAGTCACTCATTAGTTTTTTTCCTCTGTAAAATGCAGTTCATTGTGGGATTGTTAGCAGAAAGTAGTGTCTATGCCAGTATTTCCCACACTTTTTTGAGGGGGGACCCACTTTTTTTTTAATAAAAAAAACACCAACTACTGTGACCCAATTTACAATAAGCCTTATCAATAAATCTTGAGAAGGGTTCATTTGTGCATAAATGAACATTGCTGACCATTTTTACGGCCATTTCTGTACCATCTTATATTATCTTGACACATTATTATTAAAAATACTTACTATAATACTTAATAAATGAGAATTAAGTGTATTTAGTCGAGTTAACAGACCATCTTATTGTTTTTTTTTCCTCTCATCAGGAAAACAATACAGGAAATTTATCTATTTTCTTATTTTATAATGTCTTGTGACCCACATGTGGGTCCTGACAGTCTTTGGGAATAACTGGGCAATGCCATCGACTGTTTTCTACTGGTCAGTCCTTTTATGAGATTGAGTTACATCTTTCCTCTATTGAATATCTTTGATGACAATGAAGCATTGCATGTGTAGTGAGAAGTCTATTTCTTCTGTATTCACGATGCACAGTACAGAGGACATCCTTTCACACTGCACTTATAATAGTTGGAGGTTATAAGCTGAGGAATGCTGCCTTGGGACCCTTTGACTACACACAGGCAATCTCTCTTTAATTCTATTATGTGACTTTTAAAAGCAGTAGACCTTTTTCACAGCGAACATTTCGGGGGCATTGCCCATTTTTCCAATGGCCCATTATTCCAAAACCCTCTCCAAAAAATGTCCCATTGGACTAAAAGCCCATTCGTCTGACAGCTTGTTATCAAGCCCACTGCTCCAAAGGACTGTTATTCAAAAAATACACACGTCCTGGAGTTTGTTGCCCTTATTATTTTAGTGTATTTGGATGTGCTGGAAAGGACGACATCAGGTGACCTTTGTCATCATAGTAGCTATAATAAACATGTGGTTAATGTTATGAAACGGTTGCAGTTTGGTTACATCTGCCACTCTACAACTACCACTGTCACTACTGCTAAGTTATATAAGTAAGCTATTGATATCAGGCTCTGTATTTTGGGGACCATGGCAATGGGTGCATGTTTCTGGAATAACAGCCTGATGGAATAATGGGCCATCTGACCAATGGCATGGCACCCATTTTGGCATGTTATAGCAGGGAAAAGGCCTCATGGCTGCACCAGTGATGATTTAGATTTCTCCTTTGAAAGGGGGTGAATACTTATGCAAACATGTCCACCAAATTCAGAGGATTTTGTCTTAAGTAATCCCTCTGAGTCTTAAATTTATTTTTAGGTTTGAAAAACTCAAAATGTCTACCATAAAAAAAAATGTAATAAAACTCAAAATATTCTATTTCTCTTTTTGCCCAGGACCCCCTACCCCACCTCAAGGACCCCAGTGGTCCCTGGACCCCAGTTTGAAAACTACTGACATGCAATGTAAAAATGATGTGTGCGTTGAAGCTGGTTCTCCTTTCTGTGTGGCTGGAGGTTATTTCACTTACAGGCAATTTTCTCCAGCTGAGGGGAGCTTTTATGCAGCAAAGGACATTATGGAGTATTATGGTTCAGTACATTTTAGACATGAAAAGTCTGCAGGCTTTGAACAATCTAAGTCTTATTTCCTGTATATCACTGGTGTTAATTCATTCAAAACCTTGAGAATACAGACGTGTGTGATGCCCACCAAGCTCTCACTTAAACGCAAGTGCACACCAACACAGTGCAGATGATTCACGTTCAGCTCCTCACATCTGAGCCTTACAAAGTTATAAATCTTTGTCATAGCTCCAACTCTGCCCGACCCTTGTATCCTCAAATTACCCAATAAAAGGTCCTCACAAGGGCAAACTCCCACTCCTCCTGACATTTTAAGGCCTTACAGCCACAGTGGGGAAAGAGTGAACAGCAGAACGAGAGAGGGACATAGACTCATAAATCTTTGCCGGTTTTACTCGAGGCTCATTCATTATGAATGACCTGTCCTGTTCATGTTATATTTATAAAAACCAGAAAATGGGACACGTCTTTTCACTATATTCTCTTAAGGCACATGTAATGTGCCCTCTGAGTTTTTTCAGTCACTAATAAGAGAAGTCTGTGCCATTGCGCTTGCATTAAGTGGTGTTGTGTTTAAAAACCCTAAAATAAACAATTCATATACTTCTTGCGTGTAACTCCCTCTTGTGAAATGTGCTTTAAAACATGTTTTTAGAATATTTTCAGTTGATTAGAAGAAATCATCAGATTACTGAGAGCAGATTGACCATACCAGGCAACTTCTGTCCACATCTCACTGCTGTTCAGTGCAGCCAGTAACTGAAACCAAAACAACAGCAACCCCCCCGGAGACACATCCATACACTGCAACATCCCTTTCTAACACTGCTGAGACACTGTATCTCTGCTGTGGAGGAGGACAAATCAATCTTAAATTCATCATGATCACTTAAGCACTGCATTTAAAAGACACAGCTTGTTAATCAGGTGCAGGGGAGCAATAAATAATAAACTGGAAAAATGGTTTCTTTAGAGTAGCAATTTGTCATCAGACTGTACTCCATCGTTTCGGACACAGCAGACTGCGCTTTTTAATTCCTCTTGAGTTGCTCAGCTGTGTCTGCACCTGCTTGCTTGGATGAGTAGAATAAATGTTTCCCGTTGTTTCAATTTTTTGCAAAGTGACAAGCATAAACTATGCTTTTTTTCTTAAACATTTTCCACAATGATCTTGCCACAGATGCACGAAGAAACCCTTAAAAGCCATTAAAGTCCTGAATCACCCAGACCCCCTCCTCTTCCTCCCTCCTCCTCACCTGTTCAGCTGCCTCTGGGTCCAGGTGGGTGTCCAGTAGGGGGACAGTGAACTGTATCTTCCTGGGGCTCCCGGTTTCCATGGTGGCTCTGTCTGTCAAAGAGGAGGACAGGTCGAAGAGGAGGAGGAGGACGAGGAGGAGGATGGGATGATCCAAGGGAAGGAGAATCCGTAGAGAAAATGAGGCTGGTTGAGAAAGAAAATAAGTGTGCTCCAGCTTAGGAAAAACTAAAATTGTATGATAGTTCCTCTCTCACTATTTTTCTTGTATCTTTTAATACACTTTTCCCTGATTAACTAGCTTTTTGGCACCTAATTTCTATTTTTTTCTCTCCTCAGCACCTGCTGGTGTCTCTTCCCGGGCTCCACTCTCCTTCCTCTCCGTCTCTCCCGGCTCTCAGTGCTGAGGCAAGGGCATTCTGGGCTAGGAACACCTCTCCTTTGCTCTCATTCGCTGTGGCCAGCTCCCTTCCACGTAAGTCCCGCCCTCCTGTCACATTTCTTTCTGTCTGTATTGGATGTTTGAGATCTGGGCTGTTCTGCAGCAGCCCCTGCACAGACGGCAGAGAGAGGATGACAAAGACATACACTCTCTCTCTCTATCTATCAACTGGATGGGTAGGAAAGATGCATGATCCTCTGCTTTATGGGAAAGTTTTTTTTTGCAATCACCTTCCCACATGTGCTTAAATATAACCTACATGCTATTTCAAATACAAAGAGACTCACTCAGAATGAATCATATACATGTTGACTCATGTTTCACCTGAGAGTCACAGACAAATATATTCCTTTGAAAAATAACAGCTATTTTTCCCAGATTACTACAGTACGTTTCACACAAAGCCCACATAACGACTCATTTTGAGCTCAAACTGAAGATAAAGCTGTGAAATGATCCTCTGAGCTTTGTTCATATCTGACCAAGCTTGTCCTTGCTGCCGCCTGGCCAGCACAATCTTTATTGATCGCCTCTTAGCCTGAGTGTCCCCACATCACACGTCTACTGGGCCCTGATATCTGACACCAACCCGGAGGGACATGAGAGCTGTGGTGCTCCACATTTGCAGTATATTTTTGTGGGGGTAGTAAAAAATAATCTGGGAAATTACATCCCCAGAAGTATTCGCATTTTGTAAGCAAACTCGTTACTTCATGTTCACATTTCATATTTTGAATGGTAGTCACTTCAATGTAATTTCATTAAAAAGCTTAGAACTCATCTTGAAAATTGATGAACAGATATTTCCACAGTTTCCTCAAGACAATAAACCGTTCAAAATGATTTCTTCTCATTTCGACAACTATGCACTGTGACTGTGTCAACAATAATTAAGACATTTTGCCTTAAAGTACCAGTGTGTAGGATTTAGTAGCATCTGTTGCGACCAACTCGTCTCACCCTCCCCTTCTTAACATGTGGGAAATCTGTGCAAAACATGAAAGGCTTGTTTGCTGATGACTTAATACCTTTACAACCTACATTTTTACACAAATATTTGCTTCTACTCCTTACATTTTCAAAACAGACTTGTTACTTTAGTTTTAATGCTTTTGAGGGAAATTATTTCTTATTTTTATTTTGCATTACTGCACACTGCCTTCTTAACTCCCCAGTCACACTGACAAAATTACAACAAATTTTATTTTCTCTTTTATATGTTCTCAATATGAGGAGTCAGCTGCTCCTGTTGGAGCATCTCTGGTACAGTATTTGCCCTGAGAAAGTATGTGAAACAGCTCCCAGTGAATTTATTCAGTTTGAAGAATTCAATACTAACCATAATTGTTTGCATGGTTTTCATTATTGTGAAAATAAGCCACCATGACTTTTCTTAAAGTGAATTAGAGACACACATCAAGTTTCCATCATATATGTTTTTAAAAATAAAGGGTCTCAGGAGAGTTTTGACTCTCAAACAATGCATGCTGGGAAGTCAGATAATATGCAGATCATGTTTCTTTAAAAACTTAATTTAATTGAAGTTGACTGAACTCTGTCATTCAACATCATTTCAAGTCAAAAGACACCAGACTGGAAGGATTTTGTGTTCTGGAGCGTTGAAAATAAATACTAGAACTTTTAAGTTTAATCAACTTGAACAAATAAATCTTATATATTTATGTTATGTTAATGAGAAATGATTAGTTGATTCCTGTACAATATTTACAGTGTAGAATGTAGACAATTCCTTGGTGTATCCATCAGTGAATATCACACAAGAGACGAACATAACAAGACAAAAACACAACTACATAAGATATAACAGGATGAAAGGAGGGCGACTGCACCGTAGAAAATAGGTGACGAGTTCAGTTAGCTTAGCACAGAAACGTCTGGTAGAAATATCCCTCAGAGGGCTACTCTTTTACTTTTTTGCTTGAGTAAAGAAGTTGAATCAGTACTTCTAGTCTTTTTTACACTCTGTACTTCTACTTGAGTAAAGAATGTTTGTACTTTTACCACCTCTGGTTCATTCTAAACAAAAATGCAACAATTTTTATTTTCATACATCAATGGAAACATAGACTATTATATTCTATTTTTGCCATGTTCTGCTACTAAATCTTACACACTGGATCTTTAGTACGCTAGTTCACAGTTGAGACGGACAGGAAACATGAGGAAAGGCGAATGGACGGGGGGGGGTTGAGGGTCCCCTAACAACAAAGATCCCCAGCTGGAATTGAACCAGCAGGGACAGTGGGACCATATGGCACGAGCCCCAGACCATGAGTCCACAGGGAGACTCCAAATTTATGTCTTTCAGGTCAAGGGACAGTTTTTATTTCACCCGTTTTATAGTAACTGAAAGGGATGAGCTACAGTAGGATGGATAAAGAGAATATTTTCCCTCACCAGGTCCTCTGACCTGAAGAAAAACCCTGCTTCTATATTCATGTATGAATAAATGAAAACAACATCAGAACCCTTTTTTCTCTCTTTAACTCGGCTCGAACAGCACACAAACTGTCCGCACACACAAGACGCATTTTCATTTTCAGTGTGGAAGAGAGTGAATGATAATAAAACGTTGCCACTGTAATAAGAGCTTTGCCCGAATTATGTCTTTGTCATCAAAGCAGAAAAGTGTGTTAATGAGAGACCACATGGTGTGTGTGTGTGTGTGTGTGTGTGTGTGTGTGTGTGTGTGTGTGTGTAAGAGAGAGAAATAGCTGACAACAACTGCGGCTGCGTATTTTCCTGTACAGCCTATGATGTTCATGGTGACTGAAGGGGAAACAGTAGTAAAATTATACAGTCTTTGTTATCTCTAATACCAGCACAGTGTTGGTGTCTCTGGTTGAGAAAACTTCAAAGAAAGAAGCCCACAGCACATGCATGAAGTCTCCTACAGATTGGTAAAGGTCCTGTTTGTTTCTAATAATAAAATGCTGCATATTGCCTTATGATTACATGTTTTTACAGTCCCTGCCACTGGTTTATTAGATTTCCATCAGATCGTATCATGCAGCACTGATATTCTCTCTCATTTTGAACCCAAACCACAATCTTCTGTGTTATTTTGTGCCGAAGTATTAATCACTTTTTCAAGTCACAGAGAGAAGACAATAAAAAGCCACAACCAGACCTAAATATTACTTGTAAATCATCAAACTAAACCACCCACATGCATGCGTCGTTAATACCAACTGCCTTTATTTATCCAGCTAATTATATTTTACAGTAAATGTCAGTGTGCTGCATAATATAAGGTTGAGGTTAAGTTATCTTCCTAAAAGTAAAGTTCTTCCCTTAAAGCATCAGTGTGTAGGATTTAGTGGCATCTAGTGGTGAGGTTGTAGATTACAACTAACTGAATACCCATTTCAAGCATATAGAAAAAAACTATGGTGGCTGTGAAACCATAGATATATTACAAAGAACTACATAGTGAATGCAAAGATGATGCCCATTCAGTCCAATCAGAATTGCTCACCTGGTGCATAGGCCGAAAAAGTTTTTTCTAGCTTTTGGGTTTACTTCCTGGTTAAACGGTCCACTGAATATGCGCAGTGGTGTTTCCACCCTTGAGTTCCTGCTCGGTCCATAGGCTTTAGATTGTTATGATGTTAAGGATTTTAGTTCAGTAGTATATTTAGATATTTGATGAAATGTCTGCACTTTAAAGATCAGCTGATTGCCTTCCTTGGCTTTCACAATACACATCACTGATGAGATGATACTGAGCCTCTCTCACCATCCACACACCATGAAACCTTTGTAACATTTAAACTCTTCAGCTGTGTACGGGCTTGGCAAAATACGAGGTACTTCACTACTGTATGTTGACACAGCAAATAGAAGTCAAAATTTTCTGTTTGTTATTCCAAGAAGAGGTAATCAGCTCATATGGATCCTCACCACCGATTAACCAATTTTTCAAAATGTTGCGGCCTTTCCTGCTGACCAAATCCATCTCTTGAAGTGTTGGCAGTTTCCACATGTTTTCCTGAACTTTTCCATGCCTTAGCTATCCTGAAGTTGGCTAGAATTGAATATTTCCATTCTGTTGTTTACATCCCAGTATCTTCAAAATGGCCGTGCATCAGGATTACTCACCAAACCATGATGTTCCTGCATCTGCTGATTCTGCAGTAACAAAAACACAATGACTCTTATTTTCAGGTGATTATACACTGATAAAAACATACGTAGGAATATTATATTAACATTCCTGCCATATTCTGCCAATTAATACCCCTTTACACCAGGGACACAGAGGGTGGGAATACTGCAAAGCACTGCAACACGTCAATTCTGGAGCAAGCAGCAGCCCAGCTGAACACAGCAGAAGCACGTTTGTCAGTGCCGGTCAACTGCTCCTCTGCTCTTTTCTAATCTCATGCACAGATAAGAATCGTTTTAATTTAAAGCTTTTTGTGCATCCTGGATAACAAGCGGACCACTGGCTCGTGTCTGTGTGTCTGCTCACTCTCTCTCTGTAGCCTCAGAATAAGTAAGTAATTTATTATATTATATTATATTGTGGATGGAAAATCTTGAGAAATGAAACTTCGGCATGGAGAAAGGAGAGAAATTAAAAAAGTTAGAAAACAGGATGCATATTTCATCATTTATTAGAATCAAATCATTAAAATCAGCTCATTCATATCGTTATAGTGGAATATCAGTGTATTTTCGTACCAGATTCACCCCTGGAGTGGTTAAAAAAATAAAATAAAATAGAGCAGATGCTGAAAACTATCTCCGCAGATCGTGAGCCAGCCACGGAGCTCTGCAGTCTGTGTGTTCAGCCCAGTTCGTTAACATAGGCGCCAAGAAACAAGCAGGCAGAACTTTGAGGTGATTTGTGGTGTTTCCACATCCTGTGTGTCCCCAGGGTTAATCTTACACACTAGCCCTTTAAAGGATTATATATACCGGTCATTTGCAAGTTTTACAATTGTGTAGTCAAATTCAGGCTGTGCATTGGTTTGCATGGTATGAAAATCTACAAGCAGAAGCTTGAATATTGGCAGCCCTGATTCAAGACCATCACACTATGTATCCCAGTGCTGGGTCAGCATCTCACAGGACTGGGATATTTTAGCTCCTCAGCAGCTCAAAAAAAAAAAAGAATTACTTGTGGAAAGTGGAAAATACATCCTCACCAAGTGGTACTAAAATCTTCTTAGCAACATATGAGATGAAAGAACACAATGTCAAGGGGTGCAAAGTGACAAAAACATGATTTCATGCCTCTTTCTTTCTCTTTCTCTTTCTCTTTCAATCAGCTCTGAGCTTTAACTACAGCTTGATTCTTCACTTCTGCTAATCAACCTTTTTGTCATGACGATATACGACTGGAAAACAACTGCTGTCTGGACTCTGGATCAGCATGATTTGCATAATGGTTAGCTGTAGAGTAAAATACCTCTTGATGATTTTTAGCCATTCAGAAGAGCACACAACTGCATTTTCCCCCTGACATTGACATTTCAGGTTTTTTTTTTATTTTTAACAAGGTCCTTCATTCACGCTGTAGCCATTAAAGCCTGTTGTGTGTGACAAATTGTGCTGTG
>JAJHUR010091573.1:0-21330 GCA_027495735.1 Lutjanus campechanus
TTGAGACTTACTTGCAAAATAAAGACTTGGTCCTGCCTCTGAGAAACACCACGGAGGAGTGGCGAGGTGGAGGAAGGGCAAATATATGTTCAGAAGTACTTCATTAATTATGCATTTACATCATAAATCGGAATTCATGGCTGTCCCCTACATAATAATACAAGCCACTTGAATGAATAAAAGATACTGTGGTACACCCCACCATGGAGTTCATAGCAAAACTGGGGTCCTTGATCAATCGTAATGGGTAAAAGATACAAGACAGCTGGAGATTTGTGTGATTTAAACAGCAGCCTGTGGAGATTATGCTTCACAAAGTGTGCCACAGGAAAAGGAAATAGACTAAGAGTGTAAAAAACCACGGGGGAACTGGCATCCCGGAGTAAGTGGACTGATACCTTTGATCAAATGGAAGTAATCTGTTTTTAATGAAATGAGCAAGTGATGGACTCTGTGGGATGTGTGTGGAACGGCCCTACTGACATAAAGAGGTACATTCTCAGAAACTATAAAACACACAAACAACTAAAATAGTTAATGAACAAAAATGTAACATTAATAAGTGGTAGCTGCTATGTTTTGCAGTTCTTTTTGCATCGTATCACCAGAAAAGTGCACAAGGATATTTGAACTGGCTGTTTATGTGCAAAGTTGAACCTCACCTTTTCTTCATTTGAGCCCCCCCCCTCTTTGTCTGTTTCATGTTGTTGTGTCTTTTTACGCAGTTTGTTGTTACGTATTGTTAATTTTTCATCTTATATGTTGTTTTTTGTCGTTACATCTTTGCATAGTTTTTAGTGCTATGGCACCTTTTCATCGTGTTAAATTTTCATTTTATGTCACTTTTTTTGTTGTTGTTGTATCTTTTACATCTTGTTACGTCTTTATTTGTCCCGTTACGTCTTTAATAACGTTTTTCATCTTGTTACATCTTTTTTCGTCCTGTTACGTCTTTATTTATCTTATTATGTCTTTTGCATTGCTTTCTGCCATGTTTCCTCGTTTTTCAGTCTTGTTATGTCATTTTTGTCTTGTTGAATGTTTTTCATCTTGTTACGTATCTTTCGTCTTGTTACATGTTGTTACATCTTTTGTATCTTTTTTTGTCCAGTTAAATCGTTTTAGTCTCATGTTGTTATCATCTCATTATGTCTGTCATGTGTGATATGCACTGATGGCTACACTAAGGAATCATGCATTAAAACTAAAGTAACAAACCTATTTTGAGAAAGCAGTACAGATATGTACAGCAGCAAAGTATTTGTACCTCTGCATATTACATTATATTATTTTTATTTTTCACATTCCCCTCTCTATATGCTAACTACTAGTATTAATGAACATTAGCATTCACACTGGACAGCACAGCAGCAAATTCAGCACCGAAAAAATGTATTTGAGTGACTTTTCTTTCCTTGTTGAATCCTTCTGTAAGTTCTATAAGGTGCAAGCAACACACAAGTAGTCTGAATACTTTGGTTGGATAATATAATGAAATTAGCCTATCCCAGTTGTCTTCTGCCTACCACATCTGCTGCAGAATTTGACAGATGTTTTTCCTCAGTGGGAGTGAGCTCAGTGGGATGCAGTGCGCTCCTGAATACACACTGCTGCTCTGGTCCTCCTCACTCTGTTGTTCGCAGAGCTGCAGTGTACCGCTGCTAAGCACATTTGAAGCACTTGGATGCTTCCATTTTATAGGTGAACTCACATTAAAGTCTGAAAAAAGTTGTTTAAACCCTTTGGTGTCTCCAGAGGGTGCCGCGTGAAGTCTGATAAACATCCTGAGGTGATGCCACTTGAGTCAACGTCAGTTGGGGCTGAAGACTACAAGCCTGAAATAGAAAAAAAAGGTAAAGTGAAGGAAAAGATCAGCTTTATTGTCTCATATAAAGTTGTCTTGTTTGACTTTATTTTCAGGGTCTCTTTTAGCCCAATAGGGCTGTTCTTCCAAGAGTCCTCGACATTGAAACATCACTTTAATAGATACAGAAAGAAGAAGAAGAAGAAAAAAAAATCATTTACAAGTAGGGTACTTGAAATCCACAATTAACTCCCTACGTTGCCCAACACACAAAATAACACGAAAACATTAAAACAACAGAGTACAATAACTACAATTTAAATCCTGCAAACCGCAGGAAACCCACTCTGTTGACAAGAAAATATATCATTAACTACATATTCCTATTGTCTCACATGCTTTTTAAAAATTTTTCACAGTCATTTCCCTGGTAGTCTTGGGTAGTTTCATTCCACTTTAGACAAGTCTAGAAAGAGAATTCTCTTTTACCAAGCTCTAATTTTATCTTTGGCAAGACATAATTTGTACCTGGAGTGGTTCTTGTATTGATTGTCTATCTCTCCCCAAATGGAGTCGATCATAAACAGCTCTTCTTTTTAGATGTACGATACAGCATAAATTCAAAAGGCTTTTGTCAATGGTGTCATTCACTGTCAATCACGCTAGAGTACCATGTAATTCAGTCCCTGGAGTGACATAACACACCTCAAGATAATTCTAGCTGCCTTATTCTGTGCCTTCCTATCTCACTGATAGCTGTGTTGCCCCAAATGGCTGAGCAGTAGCTGACCTGACTGCCAATCAAAACTAACTAACTGTCCTAATACCCAATACCTATAATAATAATACTGTTAACTGTCCTAATACCTTCATAGGCAAGTAATCCGCTATCATGGTCTCATGGTCTTCTTGGCATGTAGGCCACGTTTGTTGTTACAGGTCCAGTGATTGATATTTGGAGGGCCTCCTCTGTTTGTGCTGCTGAATGTCCAGCTGCATAGTGTCATCAGCAAATACTGTGTGTGGAAAGTCCAAAAACTGCAAAAGTAAACACATTATCTACTCAAGTAGAAGTACAGATACTTGTGTAAAAAAGTCTCACAAAAGAACAACTTCTTTCTTCAAGTAAAAGTGAAAAAAGGTAAAAAGTCGCCCTTGGAGGGACATTTCCACCAGCTGTTCCTGTGCAAAGATAACTGAACCTCACCTTTTCTCTACAGTCGAGTCTCCCTCTTGTCTGCTTTGTCTTGTTATGCCTTGTCATGTCTTTTACATAATTTACGTTAGCTGTTATGACTTTTACCTTGTTTTTGTCTCGTAACATCTTTTACATCAGTTTTGTCTTCTTAGGTCTTTAATGTTGTTTTCATCTTGTCACATCTTTTAAGTTGTTTTCATCTTGTTACGTTGTTTTTGTCTTTCTTTCTTTTGTCATTTTCATCTTGTTGCATCTTTTACATTATTGTTGTCTTGTTATGTATTGTCACATTGTTTCCATTGTATTGTCATTTTCGTCCTGTTTTTTCTTTTTTGGAATTTATATCTTGTTATATCTTCTTACGTCATGTATTGTCCAGTCTTTTAGTTGTTTTCATCTTATTACGTCTTTTTGCGCTGTTTTTGTATTAAAATGAATATAATAAGTTTGTTTGGAAAATGTAAGGAGTAGGAAGAACAGATATTTGTGTTAAAATGTAGGGAGTAAAAATGAAAAAAAAAACGTATGAAAGAGAAGTACTCAAGTAAAGTAGAGATAACTGAAAAATCTATGTAAGTACAGTAACAAAGTTCTGTACTTAGTTACTTCCCATATCTGGAAACTTTGTATAAATTAAGTAAAGGAGTGGACCACAACAACTGCCCTGTGGTACACCACACTTTATAAGATGTGGTAAAGAAAATGATCCATTAATTATCATAAACTGCATTGTATCTGTTTGATGGGATTTCACACAGCTTAGTGCAGGTTCTTCAAAACCATAATGCATAAAAGCCCAAAAACGTAGATAAATTGGAATATAAAATGCTTGTCCGTATAACCTCCTGGACAGGTTCTTGATAAGACCCCTTGAATATAAAAGGCTTCTCAGTAGAACCCCCTGGGTGGGTTCTAGATAAGTCCCTTGGAATATAAAAAAGGCTCTTGGTAGAAGCCTGTGGGTGGGTTCTTGATAAAAGCCATAGAATATAAAAGGGTTAGTGGTAAAACCCTCTGGCCGAGTTCATAATAGAACCCTTGGAATATAACAAGGTCCTTGGTAGAACCCCCTGGGTGGGTTCTTGTTAGCACCCTTAGAGGGCGGAAAGGTTTTGGATAGAACCGCCAAAGAGGGTTCTGGGTATATCCATTACACCATAGAAGGGTTCTGTATAGAACCTCCCACTGGGGGCTTTGAGTGAAACCTTTCACAGATGGTTCTGGGTATATCCCTTCATGTTGGGTTCTAGGTAGAACTCTCTACAAAATCTTCTACCAGGAACCAGAAAAGGTTCTCTCATGAGGACAAGCTGAAGAACCCTTTATGGTTCTAGTTAGCACTTTAGGACCAGATTCACCTGTTTTCCTGGTGAGGTTGGGCTCTTTAAACAAGTCACCTTGGCTGAGCAGGAGCAGGATGAACCCAGCAAGGTCACCAAACGGGACTGACTGTGGAGAGACAGGAAGATAGATGAGACAGGGTTTGATAGCCATCCAGAATTAGACCCGTCAGCCCACTTGACAGAGCTGATCACAAAGACACAGCTCCACCTCTCCGTCTCTGTCCGTCTCTCTATCTCAAACTGTGGAGCGTCCCACCAAGAAAAGTCCAGATTCTTCTGATGGCCAGTCCGCCTTTGTTTTCAACCACACTGATGAGATGATGTGGCTGTGAGTAATTCCTGCAGAGAAAGGAGACAAGAACAGAGTGCGAGAGACTGCATCTGTAATGGATTTATGATAAATGTCCTGACAGTGTAATATTATCACTGGCAACATCTCATCAGTTACACCCGTGTTCATGCCTCTCTCAGCTATCTTGCAATCAAATTCTCTCTACCCACCTGTGAAGTTTCCAAATGTCTGCCAGGACGTCTGGAGAGATAACATCGCATGACAAGCGGAGACGCTTTTCTGTTCACAAACAATCAACACAGCAGCTCACGGGTGTCTCAGGCAAACTTTCAAATAAGTGGAAATAAAAGGATGCCTGTGATGTGGTGGTTTTTGGTGCAGAGCATGGTGCATAGCAAATTACTGGTTTGTGTATTTTTTTTGTACTGCAGTCTTTCCTTAAGTGGCTGAATGACACGGCTGGAGAGGCATTTCTTACTATGAAGCTGAAGCAAAGTCTTGTATTTGTTTTATTTTGCCCGATGGCAGGGGCGGACTCAGGCTGTCTAAGGGGCAGGGGCAGAAAAAAAAACAATAAAAAGGGCACCAGCTTCACGAGGGCGAACAATCGGTATGCATTTAAGGTCAAACAGTTCCTGATTTAGATTAAAATTGTTTTATTGTACAAGAACTACTACAACTCTAACAAAAAGACACAGCGAACTATTTTAAAGGCACATACAGCCCAAATAATTTTCTAGTGGAAGTCTTTATGGCACTGCATTGTGTTTTCTCCACTTGAGGGGCACTTTAGAGGACACTTTATTGCATTTCTGCCCACTAGAAGGGAACCTTAGAGGGCACTTTACCTCATTTTGTCCACTAGTGGGGGACCCTTGAGGGCATGTTACCACATTTTGACCAATGTAAGAGCACCTTAGGGGGCACTTGATCACATTTTGACCACTAGAAGGCCACCCTAGAGAGCATTATGTGATGTTTTGTACTCTGGAAGTGCACTTTAGTGGGTACTAACAAGTGTTAACACTTCATAATGTTTTGTCCAAAGGGCACCCCATTTTATCATGTTTTGTCCACCTGAGGGGCACTTTAGAGGGCACTTAATCATGTTTTTGCCCACTAGAAGGGAACCTTAGAGGGCAATTTATCACATTTTATCTACCATAAGGACATCCAAGAGGTTTGTTTTGTGTCTTTTTTTGAACATGAGGGGAATGCCCCCCCGACCCACCTCATTTATACCATACAGTCTTTCCAGGCAATACATTCTTACAACTTTTCAAATATGGCAGCTTGCCTCCAGAAATGAGGCCTACAGTGTCGTACTTTGAAGCACAGGGGCTCTGACGCTGCTGTTGGGTGTGAGAACAAGCTGTCCAAGTAGTGTTCCTTATGTATTCAAATCAGAACAGTCGAATTTTGGTCTATAGCATGTGCATTATTTTCCCAAGCCCTTCTGAAAATGTTTTCCCTTGTGACCTGACATAGGTTTCTGCATGATGACATTACTACATATAAACTGGAGAAAGATGGTTGATTGTTGAGTCTCGTTCCCATGTCAACCGAATCAGCCTTAAAGCGTCTCAGTATTTGATGATCTGGGAATGAGGCGTGCATGAAGAAATGAGTCTAAAGAGCGAGCTGTAGCCATAGACTGTTTCTTAAAAAGCTTGAGATCATGGTTGAAGCGAGTTGTTTCTCGCCGCCCCCTCCTCCTCAGACTCAGGGAAGCTCGGGCAGGCTGCAGGAGTGCAAGACGCGCACAACATCATAATTTGACAATAACAAGAGACAATTGTCTGTCGATGTAAAGTTAAGCCTGTAATCCTGAAAACAAAAGTGCTCTCAAAATATACACTCTGGACTGTCTGCCTGTCTCACTGCCTGCCAAACTCCATTCCCATATTGCTCATTTTAACTCTTATAAACAAATACTCCTCGTACAAGACTATTAATGATTTCTTATGACTCATAAACAAACACTTGCTCATTTGGTGAACATTCGGCATTAATTTGAACACCAATTAAAGTGAAATGGGGGAGACACTGGGGCTGCAGTGTTGTCAGAGTAGCAAGTATTTTAACTTAATATGTTTCCTTGATCTCTGATGACATCCTGTGCTCATTTTATTATTTACTACAGTAAATATATATTCCAGATTTCTCCATTAACAATCAACTATCTTTCTTTAGAATCTCTTACAGCACCTTTGATAGAGGGGAGGGCACCAGCGCTCTAACACATGTCACCGCTTTTTGCTGACAGCTGAGTGAGAGTTTCCATTTGAAAAGCCTGGAAAACGAACACAAATGGACTTAAACTGTACTACACTGTAAACTGATATACTTCACAGCATGTGGCGTTCGACATGCTAAGGTCATGCTGTCCCTGAACATCGTGTGCCTGTGTCATTAGAACGACTCCTACACATTTTCATTGCGAGCGCTGATTCTGATTCTCCGCTGATGAAAATATCAATGAGCTCAAACTGCTTTACAAGAACAAGCTGCTCTAACTTTTATCCACAGACTCGTGTCAAATCTATCCACACAACTACCAAATGAATCTATCGATTTAAATAACAGCTTTGACAAATTTAATTTCAGCATTTTATTCTGGCAATATTAGATCTCACTGCTGCTTTATAGGTCTATAATTCACTCACTGGGCTCGGGCCAAATTGTTCTCCTGACACGCGTTCTCTGTATGAACCTTCAGGGACAGTTTGGTCTGAGCATGATGAGCTGAACACTGCTGCCAATGGTCACACACAGTTCCAACCAAATTTGGTGCAAATTTTAACTGAACCTCCAGGAAATGACACAGTTGAACTTTAGTTGGACCCAAATACAGGACACAGATGAAGATGATTAAGGAGAGGGTTTCTGTTGTTGAGGGATGAAGATGGATGGATGGGGGGGGGGGTCCTGGAGAGGCAGAAGGGAGTGAATTTGTGGCAGGGCACAGAGGACAGGCTGGGGGTAATAGCTGGAGGGGGAGATAGGCAGAGAAAGTGGGCAGGCAGGCATGTTGATGGGCTGAGTTCCCAAAGCGCGAGGAGAACATGGTGAGATTTCCAGGCAAAACAGGCGAGCAAAAGTAAACTAGAATCTGACATTCAAGGGCCTGAAGCGCTCTGTACCACCGAGCTGAAACAACAACCTGCTGAGGACTGAACCGAAGCACAGGCTCTTTATACGGCCGGGTTGATTGGTGGATGGACCTCAGGTGTACAAAACAGGAGTGCAGATGAGCTGACTGTTGCCAGGTGTGTGAGGAGAGCCGGGAGGAGCCAGGAGACCACACCCACAACACAAACACACACAAAGAGACAGAGGGAACAGGAGACACAGGAGGAGAGGGAAACCGAGGAAAACACTGGGAAGATAACTGGAGGCAAAATAAACAGTGGTGTGAAGTAATGCATTTTAATCCACTACATCAAGACAAACAATTGTGTTTGACACTTCAAAGGGTTTGTGTGTGTAAGAAGATAGCAGCTGGATGGAAATTCTATAGACTTTTTTTTTTCTAATTGTGTTTAAAAAATGCTGTCAATTTTTAAAGCACTTTGAAGTGTCACTATGTATTAATACTCTATATAAATGAACTGTCTCATTCAATTCCCAGCACATTTCTCATTCCCAACATGTCAAATAAGGCAGCCTGCTCAGAGGCCCTGTGCTCCAAACTATGAGGCTGCAGGTTACCCCACTAGCATCAGTTTTTGCACATGCAAGGCCGGGCAGTCAAGTTAGCAATAATACATATGCAACGTCTGGGTAGACTTTCAAAGTAAAGGGACAAAAACTACTTGATTAGCTTTAGGCAATGAAACTACTTGGGTAAGTTTAGGAAAAGATCATGGTTTGGGTTCAAATATGTCTGTTAATTTAAAGATAAAGGTCAACTTTACATTCATACAGTAAGATTCATTCTCTAAATTTAACTCATGCTAGTATTAAGAGCAGTGGGCAGCTGCTGTGCAACCGTAGCGTAGAGCAACAACCGTGACTAAAGCTCTACAGGTGTGTCAAGCTTTGTGTTTTACTACATGTTGAAGCAGTGTGCATGAGTGTCTGAGCAGTACTCTGTGTTTCATCAGTCTAAACGGTGGCGCCTTTTTAAAAAAAAAAAAAATCATCTTTCAAAAACATAAAACACAACAGCACAAGTGTGAGGAATGAATTAAACACTGTCTTCATCTGCTGGCACATAAGCTGCAGACATTAGCATGTCCAGCTAACTAACACTAGTTCACTAGCTGCAGTCATGTTCCTTCCAGACAAACTTGTGTTAGATATCATTTGGTTTATTCTCAGGTGTTAAATTTGGATTATGTGGAGAGTTTGAGGAGGAGGACGTGGGCGATGTGATGAAGCATCTCCACCTCTGTCTCTCAGGCCTTACGTCCCGCTTCCTTTTGTCACATTAATGCGTGTTTTTCTGTCGCTATCACATACATACTGTACGTGTCATATTTCACCGTCTGGCCAATGTTTGCTGGGATGTAAGCTAGCATCTTTTAGCATTTATGTTTTATCAATGCAGCTGTTAAGTCCATATTTAAGACCCTTTCAGGGTTTTTGTTTTACTGTTTCACATCCTAATAAAATCATAATAAGAACTTAAGGTTTTTTTGTTTGTTTTTTAACAACATACTGAATGTGTTCTTTAAAAGACAAGTGGTCATCAAGAGATTTAAAAGTACGAACCAACTCAATTGGTTGACCATTTCCCGTTTCAGTTTTCTCAGGCACTACTTGCTACTCTTGCCGTTTTGGAAGTGGTGAAGAACATACGTTTTGTTTTGTCTGCATTTAGAACAAGTTGCAGTTGACAAAGCTGTTGTTGTGCTCTATCAAAAGCATGTACATACTCAAAAGCCTTAGTAGGTAGTAGTGAGGTTAAAATTAGAAATTTAACATAAATGACTAAACTTTTTGTAATCACATGTGCATTAGTTCATTTTTTAGTATTGCATGTAACAAATGTTCCCTGTTTGTGGTGCCCCTGCAGCCAAATTAACTGTGGGACTGGGTACAATGTAAGCTGTGCGCTGTCTCATGAGGCCCTGAGGTTATGTTCACGTCAGAAACTCATGAAGACAGTAAACTTTTAAAGCAGCCAGCCTGTAAAATGTTTGTTTCATGTCAGCACTGAGTGCGATTCGGTGTTTACTTCCATTTTCATGCCATGTGTCTCATAATATACTGAGATTTTTTTTTTTTTACTGCGTTCATTCATAAATATAGTCCTCATGGTGTGATAGCTTGATGGTGTTTCTGTTGTTGTAAAGAAAGCAGCAGGTTCCCTCAGAAATAACAACATAGTGTAGGAGGCAGTGACTAAGCTGCTGTTTTTGATGGATTGGCGGTGAGAAAATACTGATATTACACAGCAAAACTTTTGTTTTATGCTGCAGCATCTATAAGATCTGGAAGCAGAGTGCCTACATTATAAAAGCTGAGCTTGCAGTTCTAAAAGATTTTTACCAGACCTTGTCGAACTTATTTCACTGGATGTAAAATTACCAGACTTTTTTTAATATATATATATATATATTGCTTCCTTTTTCATTTTGTTTTCATAATGAGAATACGCAGTCTCTTGGCAATTCAGTTGTCTCAAACTTATCTGCCAGTGCAGCAAGTTAAAACAAAACAATGATGAAACTTTGAAAAATGTGGAACAGAAGATAGAAAAAACCTGCTTACCTTGCTTTTTTCTTTTCAAGCAAAGCTGTCAGGCAAGAGGAAATAAGCTCTGTGAATGAAATGATGCTGCTCCTCAAACTGAAGGATCAAACCTGCTTAAAATAAAAGGAAAATGTAAAAACTTGTGTATATGTTATGGGTCCAAATAATATGGTTCTCCTCCAGAGTTATCTTCTTTTTTCTTTTATAGTTTTATACTGAGAATCTCAGCTGGAATCACACAGGTCTTGAGGAATGTGTATGTAGAAATATGAAGAAACACCCTCCACCCGAGCCCCCTGCCCCCCTTCACATACTCCCATTTGATAACGTGATGATGATCTATAGGGGCTGCATGAAGTATATATACAATGAATCCTTTAAGATGTAATATATCTCCAGGCTCTGTCAAGAAACAAAAACAATACATGAACCAGAGCTGACGTCCACATAATAGCTTTCAGCTGTTAAATGTTTGTTTATGTGGACTAAAGCAGCTGCCTTATAGGGAGGTACTGTATGTAGAAAGTCAACATGTTCTCATACCATATTTTGTCTGGAATTCAGAACGGAAAGCTTGACACACACAAACACACACACTGCACCATGGAAAATCAAAGTCACTTCATAAGCGGTACTGGGAAGCGGGAAGCAGTTCTTTCTTCTTTTTATTATTATTGTTATAGATCATGTAAGAGCTTCTGTGTGTGTGTGAGTGTGTGATCACAGGACCCACAGCTTGTCCGCAGCTAATCTTGGATACTACTGGAACAATCAGCCTAATTTTTTTAGTGCACATTCATGACTGTATGCTGAAGGACCTCTGAGGTTTAGACATTTTGAAAAACCTTCTTTTTTTTAATTTAAAAAAAAAAAAATTCTTTATGTTTTTATGATCTAAAGCATTATGCTTTCAAGTCATCCCATCCTTGAGAATGCACCTTGAGGGAATTTTTTTTTTTTCAAACTTGGCACAGATGTTAACTTGGACTCATTAAATTTTGGTTGACAGAGGTCACTGTGACCTCACTAAACAAATTTTATGCCATAACGTGAAATTTCATGCCATAATTGTGACGAAATTTCGTACAAATATCTTAAAGGATAAAATGATGAGGTGATGACATTTTATAACCAAAAGGTCAGCTTCACTGTGACATCATAATGTTCAGCTCTTTATCAGTCCTCTGTCCTCCTCTATAATATAAGTGAAGACAGCATGTTCCATTTTACCAAACAATACACTTAATACCCTTTATTAAATTCCTTTAAAGTTACAGGTCAGTATAGTGGTCAGTTCCATATTAAATTAAAGTCTTCACTACAGACATTATATGAGTGTGGACAGACATGGACATAAACTGTAACTTGACTGGTTGGTGGAGACAAACAGCTGTGAGGCAGTAATTCTATTTTCTGATGCTCTGTTTTATACGACCACTGACAGCTGACTTCTCGCTCTTCTTATCTGGCCTCTAGGAGCCGCACTTGAACAACTGCTTCACTGTGAAAGAGGTCACTCAGTAGAGTGCAGCTCCCGGCCAGGCAACGGATGGTGAAGCACCTACTGCATTGCCACAACAACTGCCAGATGCAACCAGTGGAGATTAGCAAAGCTCCACCAATATTAACATGACCTGAAACAAGATTTTAAACTGAAGCTGGTGCTGATCACTTGCGACCCCTAGTGGCTGGTAAAGAAGAGTGAGGAGTCCAGGTTTAATCCTGGAACTGTCAACTCTGTTCTTCTACAGAGTGCAGCCAAACACTAGGCTAAAAAAACAAGACAGTGCATGCCAACACATGAAGGCTACTGTTCTGTTAAAATTCAGGGGTAAGATGTGAAGGATGAATCATTTGCGTTTGCGTGTGTGTGAGAGAGATATGAAGGTTGTTTGTGTTGCTGCTATCAATGTGCCTGCAGATTCATCTGTGGAGAAACGTATCTGATTTACTGTCATGTTTTGTGGTTTGTATGAATTCAGATTCTATGATAATTCTCACAATATTCACAATCACTCATCTGGCATAATAGTCAGGATATGAAAATGCCTCTGCTGATATTGTGTATTACATCTATTGTTTGTTTGTTTTTGTTTTGTTTTTTTTGACCAGCCATGAGAAAACCAGCAACAAGTCGGCCCGGCACAAGTTGTGTAAATAAAGAAAAATCGATTTTTTTCAAAAAATTGGTGATTTTTGTTTTTTTGCAGAATATGTAAGTTGAACTCATGAAGAAGCCACTCCATGTTTCAAATAACAGTATTGGGTGCCTTAAAACCATAAACTTTGTATTTGAATTTGGGTTGTTTTAGAGGAAATTCCCTCCGGTAGCCGGCTCCTAGTTGGGGGCGCGGCAATACAACAGTAAATTAGCATACTGGCTTTCATTGGCTATTCACGTGCTTATGCCGACGCCGATCTCACTCCTGATCCTGAACCCGAACTAGAAGATGAAACTGAAGAAAACGACGAGAGCGACTGCATCACACTGGAGACCATCCCTAATCTACAGTTGACCTTCGCCGAAGATGAAGACGACGAAGAATCCCTCGGCCTCGCAGCAGAGGAGCTGGAGTGTAAGATATCAGAAGCAATATCTACTGTAACATTTGAAGACGATAAAAACAGAGAAATGGAGAAGATCCGTAACTTTGACTGCAAATGCTACGGAAGAAGAAAGGAGAATTCTCTCCGTGGGACACAGTCATGTAGCCGCAAACTTTCTCCAGAGCTTATGTACAACATGCGGATAGATTCTTTAGCTGCTGAAAGAGAGTGGCAGGACATGAGAATTTATTTATTTTTTTCTGTGAATATCAAAACCTAATATTAAAATACAGTCTGTATCTGGACATGCAGTTAAGGAAAAACACGTTAATGACGGTGAAAATGTGCTGGAATTGGAACGTGATCAGATCTGCCTGACAGTACCTCGAAGTAGTCTGGCTCACATTCACGAACATGTGTAGAAATGTTCTGACTCTGCGCACAAAATAAGCGTGTGAGTTTTGATGTTTGATGTAAGAAGCACCTGATTTCAGTTACATTTTCTGCTGAACGATGTGTGCGGATCCCTTTTCTATTGACTAATTGCTGCTATCTGCAATTAGCATACTGCCTTTGCCTAGAGGTGTATTATGGAGAAGGCAGAGATTAGCACGACCCCTCAAACAAAGCAAAATCTGTCTGTCCAAGATGAAAGACTGGCAGCAATCAGCACACAAACATCCATCAGTGGGATTTATCTAAGAAATGAAGATGAAAGTGACAATCACCCAGCGGAAATTTATTCCATTACTGTAAGATTAATTTTTTTTTTTTTTTGCAATTAACAAGCTCAAAGTACTCAAATGAAAACAGCAAACAAAACTTCACATTTGAATTGTAGGCCCAGATGTTGCTGGAACAGAGGATGACGAGCCGTCGACCTCTCACTGTCTCAGCTTCGAGGTCCACTTCCCACAGCGCAAACTTAGAACTCACATCAGCACGCCGGCATCCTGACTGATGAAGTTGTGCAGAGCCAGCTGGCTCTCCTGGATGCTGTGAAAGAAAATAGGAACAGGCATAAAAGAAATTAATGAAACACTGGAGCAATAATAAATCGATGCTTTTTTCTGAAATGTGCATTACACATTTGCTCGACAAGATGCTCAACAAGCCATCTGCTTCTCACAGCTCCTGTCTCCAAACACGTTCCCTCTGCTGTTGCGTAATATTAAGGAGCTGTGGGGGCCTCCTGGCCAGAGGGCCCCAACCTTGAGTATGTGGCAGTCAGCATCACAGACTACCTGCCACGTTGATGGAATGGTAATTTTTCTGGTTCATAAATTGGGTTTCGTCGATGCGCATGTGGGTGTAATCTATCGCTCCGATAGTGTTTAACATTCCAGCAATATCATCAGCCCCCCTCTTCACCTTAATGTGACCTTGTTTATCATGAGGGAATTTAATGTGGTCAGGTATTAGATATGATACCATTCAAGACTTTTGGGATAGCACAGGTAAGAGAAGGTTGGGAAGCAGGTCACTTTCTTCATGTTACTTTGGTCTCTGAAGATGTACCTCCTCCTGAAGGCACGGTGTGCAAAATCTTCAAGCAAGGCAAGGTACGTCATCTAAACATGTGCTTGAAGGTGCATCTGAATCTTTCATAAACCCTGCATGCCTGTTAATAGGCTATCAATTAACATTAGCTACATGTGTGTAATTTTAAGGCACTAGAAATTGGTGGGATCATTATAGATCAAGTCAATGAAAAAGAATGAAAACCTCCAGGCAGGCTCTCCATGTGAGGATAATTCAGAAAAACAGTGCAGGAGTTTTTACAATAAAAACTTATCTCCTTATTTTATTTTGAATAAATATGATTTAAATATGCTCTGCATTTAGTTAAAAGGTGTGTTTAAACATTTTCTAAAATAGCCGGGCCTTCATTTTTGCACACGCAATGACTGAGACAGTTCTGAGTTTGTTCGCAAAGTACAAACAAATTCATGTAAGAAAATACTGATGAATCTAAGATTTGTGTGTAATATAATGTTTGTTCAGTTTTTCAGACTAATGGAACAACACTTATGATTGCGGCAGGGATTCCCCCTGAACACAAACACTGGTACTGCAACACAGCAGGACACACTGATGATATTCTTCAAAGAATGAAATAACTGAATGTTTCACATTAGCTGAATTTACAAGACGGGACAAATAATGAAGAATATGTTGTAGACACATTGGGCCTCGTGCAAGAACATTTTTGTATTCTTGTCTTAAATTTCTCTCTTTTTTTGTACAAAGGGCTCATATGAACACGCCGCGTCAGATTCAACAAACACGCCTAACTTCACATAAATATGTAAAAGATCCAACTGTGCGTATTTGAGTGCACGTGCATGAGACTTGTAAATTAGCATAATTAACACACCGATAATGCCATATACTGTAAGGCTGCGCTTCCTGCTCCAAAAGACCTGCTAAAGCAAAGAAACGGGAAAAGTGAGTGATGTTAATGCCGTGTTACCTGAGGGTTAGGAGCACATGTAGACGGAGAGGCCGCTAGCTCCTTCAAATTTCGCTTCTTTCCTCCTTTAATCTGTTATTTTTTCAGCTTTATGCCAGAAATACACTCGTAGGCTTTGGGAAATGAAGCGTGGGGTTTGGATTAAAGAGCAGCTGACCTCTAGAGACTAACATACAGTCAGATCAGCTGGATGCAACACCGTGGGTGACCACCCCAGGAGGAGAGGAGGAGAGCGGATTAGAGCCACGCTGCAGCTGGGACTTAAGGCTGCTCCTGGAGAACGTCATGCCGGGAAAATGACACGGATGAAATGGGGCCAGAGACCGTTGTGCCACACAGAGACCTGCTCCACAGCATCCTGGATCGGGCTGTTGCACCTGACGGGCGGATCGCACTCTGAGCTGACAGGACAAATTTAAAAACTGCACTAAAGAATTATTATTTCCTGGGTGTATACATGTATATATGTACTTATTTAGTCTTTTCACCATATTCCATTCTGAATTCAATTATCACCTGTTTTGTATTTTTTGTGTATTATGACAGAACTACAACTCTAATTTTGTTGTATAACCCTGTGTTGTATAAAGATAATAAATATCCTTGAATCTTAATTCATGGGTGCATTATTCAGTGCACAGACTCTATTTTTCTCTTTTTTCTGGCATGTACTTCTTTCCAGCACCTACTAATTATCATGTTGATGTGGGAGCTTTTGTAAACTTCCTGGCAGTTTAAATGACTCCCTTGCAGGTTTTAATCTGCGGTACATGAGGATAACATAAATATGGGTCGTAATGAGCTGCTTGACGACCTTCACGCTGACAGTTATGTTTCTGGTGAGGACATATGCGCTGATTAGTGAAGGTGGGTACATGCCATAATCACTGGACCAAATGAGGCGACATATTTGCTCCTGACTGGCTCAGAGAGGTGTTACATTTTTCATGCTGAAATACAGCCGCCTCGCTTTTAGTAATAACGTTTTACCCAGCCTGGAGAGCCTGATGCGTTGTTGACCTACTGCGAGATCTAAATGACCCACTGGGTCAAATACATTACTGCAGCAAAATTGATCGACACAGGTTTGAGCAACCAATATGTCATGAAGAATCTGGAGGGGATACAAACAGCTGTCACTCATTCTCGTCCTGCCAAATAAATCAATAAAATTATTAACACCCTAATTCCATTTTTTTTGGTGGAATATTATATTATTATATAAACAAAATATGTGCAAATTTGTGTGAATTAAATGTTTTGTTTGGCTTTAATTTTTTACATTTCTAAACTTCCTCTGTGCCAGAAAACAGACAAGAATTCAGCAACTTTGGGTATAATGGCTATGAAAATGTGCTATTATAATCAGCTTTGTGTGTCCAAGATTCTGTCAGTTTTACAAAAACATGATTTAATCAGGCATAAAAAGGGTTAGCTATACTCTAAGGACCCCTGTCTCACTTCCTGATTTAAAAAAGGCAGGAATACTGCTCAAACACTGGTAAACTTTCTATTTTTTGATAAATTCATTCAATATTATTGCTGTCAGGTGTCTAAACCATAACATGTCGACTCTGTAGCCCTTCTAAATCAAAGCTAAATAAGAATTATGGTTTAAAAATATGTATTTTAATAAAATATTATATAAAGTATTTTTAATAAAATGGTTACTCACTATGAGTAGTGCTGAGAACCAGATTTCCACAGCTTCCTTCTTGCCGTATTTGTGCACCCGTTTTGTAATTGCCAGATGAAACAAGAAGTGGTCCATTGATTTCGTAACAACAAAGACATCGCTCAATGACGTCCTTTAAAATTTGAGATGATCCACTTCATGTAACAGATGATTGAGTCATTCCTCACTTATCCCTGTTAATGTATCAGTGGTCATTAAACAGAAAATGGAAATGATCAGGTGAATAAAACTTCATTAGAGGTGTAATGCACCCGATGAGTCACTGCAATCAATCACAAAGACAGTGATTGTATAATGAGGCCTTTTCAGGTGCTACATTCATTTACATGATAAAATATACATTTGCAGTAAAGTGGAAAATCCAAAGTGAAAGGGTTGGTGATCATCAGGGATAAAATTGCTGCAACTTTTGAAGTGCTACTGACTATTGTAAGTGTAGTGAGTACTGCTGGAGGGAATGTACGGTATGTGAGAAATCCAAGGCAGTCTGTACAAAGCCTTCATCTTAGAAGAGTCGATAAAGCAGTACAGAATGTCATTTGAGTGTTGGTTTAAGGGAAATGTAAGAGGAGATATAAAAGTAAAAGTATGAAAAGATCGACAACACAGTTCCTAATTAAGATAAGATAAGACACTCCTTTATTGGTCCCACAACAGACATGTTCAAATTAGCATGTAGCAGAGCAATGTCTTCTAATTTAAATGAGTATAAATGTTTTCATAATGTGTCTTTGGACAGTCAGTCTGTAAGGCCCATAGACCGTATTTTTAAAAAGTGGACGGGGCCTCTGGGTCTGAAAAGTGAGGCCAAAACTGGAGTGCCTTAAACCTGCTTTCTTTCTGATGGCCACCAGGGGGCGACTGCACTGGTTGCATAAAAAAGTCAGATTGTGTGTTCTCTTATGAGAAAATGAGCTTACTTCTTACATTATTTATAGCCTCAGTTAACAGTTTCCTGATGGGTTTATGGGCTCAATCACTAGTTTAAAGTCTTCTACAATACAGCATGATGCTTATTTTCTAGATTATGGTCCCATTTAGCACAAAATAAACGACAAAGCAAAGCAGGGTATGATTCAGGGCAGGGTTACCATGTGACTGACATCAATCACATTCACTGGGAACAAACTGTCAAACAACTGTACAAAAAATTTAATTTTCAGGCACTCAAATGATGATAAATAATGTAGTAAAACTTTTTAAAGTCTGTTTCTGAACTCAAATCTAGTGCAGTAAGTTGCCCTGAAATTTAGTGTACTGCCACTACAAGAGAGCTGTGGTTGTGGATGCATTCAGGGGCGAGAAGATGTTAATGCTACCTAATTAGTATGCTAAAGATTGCAATGTGATTGGTTCTACACACGGCAGATTCATGTTTCCATTTCCTGCAACAATCGTGGGATAATTAATAATGATGAAGAGAGAAAATTCACGGTTTGGCTTAAATTAACTTGGTTCCACACAGGAAATGAACCCTGATGTCCTGTTTAAGTGCACTGTGTTTGACCCATCCATCCACCTCGACATCATATGTGGACTTTGTCTCTCTTTAAACTATGATCCAAGTAAATTTGATGCCTAAACCTCAGCAAACTGCAACACAGTTTCACAGCATCAACTACAAAATGCAATAAAAGGTCCATTGTGTAAGATTTGTATTTATATTTATTGTTACAATATGGCAGGAATCAAGTATAATATTTTATAAGTGTGCTTTCATTAGTGTATGATAACCTGAAAATAAGAATCATTGTGTTTTCGTTACTTTAGAATGAGCAATTTTTATCTGCAGAGGGTGTGGCTTCTCTTCCATGGAGGCCGCCATGATGTACCGCCATGTTTCTACAGTAGCCCAGAATGGACAGACCTTTCACAATTTGCGCAAGTTGCACAGTCACTGTAGGCTCTCCTACATGCTTGTGTGTAGAGGGTGGGGACAATTTACATATTCATGTGTCCTTGAATACCTAATGAAGCTGAGGTGTAGAACTACATGTCAGCCATTTTAACAAGGTGTTTGAACTTATTTTGAGAAAAAAAAACATATCAGACTCAATTTATTACTTCTTGCAGAGATTTTTTAATTGTTTAAAACATGACTGGAGGTGGACTTTAAGTACTGTATGTAACAGTTAACTGACATCATGTACGCTGGGTAGCAACACGCTGGTGCAAACAGTGCATAAATAAACAAGCTCCATTCTTAGCATGTTCTCAGTACCATGCTCTCTGTGAATGACATGCCTCCTACTAGGACAAGACCGTGTTTATGGTTTTTGTCCTTTCTGACTTACTCTAGATTGTTCTGCACTACGCAATCCAGAGGCTACCTGTTATATTTGGTCAGTTCAGAAGGGAAGATTTGTGAAATTCTCACACATTGTACAAACTGAGATCTAGGTAGGTTGAGGGACAGAAACCTGGTTAGAATAAGAGAAAAATCAGGATTTGGGTTAAAATCATCACTCTCGCAACATCTTTTGTGGGTCTGGCGCTTCTTCTTTTAGACATGACTCTTAGATTTTCAGTCCCCAGGAAGAGAGAGGACCCACATGAAGTATATAAGTCCACATGCGTCATGTGACACACTGGTCCATAAATACATTCTACCATATAATCAGCAGAGAAAAAAAAAAAAAAACGGGAGTAAAAGTGGCTAAATATGAATTATAAATGCCACCATTTTCTATGTACAGTGCTGGAATGAAAGGCTTGACAGGTGATAACAATAATATTTGAGGGTGGTGGGCTTTAGTGAAAGGTCACCCATACCCCGTCCCCTCAACAAATGAATAAATGAAGTCCATTCATTCAATGCCCACACTGCAAAGGGCTGAGGAGCATCAATAGCTCTGTACCTCCTTATCTCAGGCCAGCGTGTGTAAAGTAACAACAAAAGAGTGAAAGGGGGGTTTAAGAACAGCCAAGGCGGAAATTTCCACCATTTTCAAATTTATGTGCAATAACTTTGTTGAATTATAAAATACAATGCTGCTGATGCCTGACTTTTGCTAAAAGTGTCTGTATTTTCATTTAAGATGGGGTTTTTTAAAAATATATATACTGTAAATTACACAAATGCAAAGAAAATCTGATCATTTTCACCTAGTGACCTCACAAAAATCACTGTTATATTGTAACTTCTTGGTCTTGATCTTGGTTGCTTAGCAACCATCATTGTCTCTGTCAATGAAACTTATGTGGTGGTCTTCATTTCCAATTTCCCAGCATCAAAATACAAGTAATTAACTAAATTAGACTTCATTTAAAAATGAAGTCGGGGAGACCAGGGATGGTTGTAACACTTTTTTTTGTCTCAGCACCTATAACTCACTGAATTTTTCTGTTAAAGATCTCAAATTAAGTAACAGTAATTCTATATTAATCTAAAATTTGAATTGGATCACTGATTATCATCTTACAGAAAAATACTGCTGTGAATACATGCAATCTTTACAGTTTACTACATGTTACATGATAGATAAATAAAGAAATTTTACAACATTTGCATTTTTGCATAATTTCATTTCTTAAAAGATAAACTAATGGTATTTATTATGAGAGATAATAGAGTTTGGATTCCCATTATAGCAGTTAGGGAACTCTGGCACTTCTAGTGTTAATAAAGTAGTTAATACTGTTCCTTCTTCTTCCTTCTGTCTGTTTTAAATTGGTTAATCAGACTTGGAGGGAACTTTTCCTTTTTCTGCTCTAAGACTGTCAGCATTGCTAATCAGATGCATAAAGAAATCAAAAAAGCCGACAGGGGATAGGTTGAACCAGGATGTCCTCTGGGCCTAACAGGAGCAAAGAAAATTGGTTTTGCTGCTCGATATTTTCACATTTTCCTCCAACAAGACGATCATGAATGGGATGAGTGGGAGCGTTTGGTAGGAAATGGGATATATAATGAGTAACGGATGAAAATGAAAAGGTTTTGAGGGCCACATGGAGAGTAAAAGCTGCAATTTCTGCCAGGAATTCTGCCAGTCTCACCGCGCTCCATCTCAGCTTCTCTAATCTCATTACTGTCAGACGGGGGAAGGGGATTAAGATTTTATCCTCTCGCTGAATCAAGGATGTCTGCCTGATGGTAAAATTCACCAACTACTTTACACCCTGCAGCTGAAGTTCATTCTTTAGCTATTAACTCCTATCGATGGTGCCGAGCGCCGCTGCTCTCAAGAGTGTCTCCGCTTGTTCCTACACTGAGCCAATGAACCATATATATATATACATATATATATATATATATATATATGTGTCTATATATATAT
>JAJHUR010091574.1:0-22708 GCA_027495735.1 Lutjanus campechanus
ACAAAATCCTACACTTCTCTGCTCCTTTGTCATCTCAACCCTCCATTAAATTCACCCTGATGTTCAGGACAAAGTAACAGCGAATGGAAAAGTCATGTCCAAGTCGTCCTCCATGGCGACTGCCAATGTCAGTTTGGCATTTTTACTGCGAACCTTTTAACTCTAACATGAACATTTGGAACCAGATTAGACCATGGATGTATTAAAGAGAAGTGGATACAGTCTTGGAGGCGGGCCTCTCTTCAGCTGCTCAGTGGCACATTAGGGCAACTTCTGTGTGTGATCCTCCGCACATCTTCAGCATTGTACAGCCCATAGAGCAAGCAACTTCCTGTTTATACCTCTGCTAACTTGAGCAGTGATAAAATGATTTAATCTTCTAGACTTTCCAAATGTTACTGGACCAAATGGATCAAATTCTGACATTGAAAAGAGTCATTTGCAGAGCCCGTGATACCCATATCAAATTAGCTTCAAAGCCTAACTCTCTTTCTGGGGGCTTGGATTAAACCATTCATACAAATTTAACCTTCCTAAGTCCCGCCACTTTTTTCCTCTGTGCTCCACTGACAGTTGACCAAACTTGGTACCTCAGTCAACTTTCTCCGTACCTGTTTCCTGTACTAAGATATGCTACATGCTAAGCTTGTCCATGTTGAAAAGAAAACCAGAAGACGGTTAAAAAAAACTAACATTGCTGGAGCCTTTAAAAAGGATATATTCTTAGTTTGCTAATGTTAAAAAAAAGCTTGCTAATTAGCTAGATAGTTAGCAAGCGTTTCACTAATATTTCCCAGCTAGTTAGCTGGCGCTTTGCTAATATTAGCTAACTAAAGATGTGACCCTATATGTCACCTTTACAGGAAAAGGAGGAAGTTGACAGAGGTACCAAGTTTGCTCAACTATTTTGGAACACAGAGCAAAAAGGGGCAGGACCTTGGTTACACACATCTATCAGAGTTGAATATGCACACATTTGAAGATCAGTGTGACTTCAGTATTATTTGAGAGACAGTTGGTCAGCTGTAGGGTTACATTTTGTTAAGATTACTTCCTGGGATTGGAATGTGCCACAAAATCCCGGGGAAACAGGTCTTTTTCCCCACGTAGCAAAGTTTTAAAATGCAGAACTGTAGATGATCACTTTTTGTTAAATCACCACCAATAGTTTAACTTTTCTTTCCTGGCATGTACTCACACCAGTCACCATTTGTATGGGAACACAAAGCCATCTGTTTTTAAGTTTTCATCTGTGGTCATAACTGTTTGTGTTTGCATGGACAGAGAACTTAATGCATGCAACAGTTACAAGTATGGCTGTCTTCTGCATCTGGAGCTCCACCTGTTGAATTCCTCTGATGTTTCTTGGGGGGTGTATGGAGGCGTAAATATTTATACAAGCCATTTATACAGTTTATACAGTCAGCAGATTTCTATTTGTTTACAGGTGTTGCACAGTGCTTTATTGATATTTTGTCTTACAAAAATGCACCACATGAGTGGCCTGTAAACAGTTATTGCAGCATAAATAAATTATTCAAAGAAACAGCTTTGGCTGAACATTGATCCAGTTTAAGTGCTGTAACAACTGCATTTCAAGGATGCACTTCAGTGTTTAGCTGTGACAGTTGGGTTGTTAGATTCACGAGCTAAGAAGAATCACAAGAATCAGAGATATTGTATTTTATTCCACACACTCTTTTTCCACGTCAAACCCCTGGCATCTACAATGCCCACAATGCAACTCAACTGCTGACAGTTCTGAGATTCAGGCGTGCAGCGCTGGTAGCGGCTAAACTTTGAGCTGCTAGCCTCAAGCAGAGATGAAGCTCACTTCAGGCAACTTTGCACAGCTCCCTCTGGAGCCACAAAGGGCTTTATAAAACTTTTTCACCCATGCAGTAGTACTCCTCAAGACCTGTAAATAGACTTTGATGTGTAAAGTTCCCCTGTAGTGCAGATTGGTGAAGGTGGCTCTCTGTCAGGACATATGTTATACTTCAGCCAAAAGCACCTCTCTTCTAGAAATCATGTTCATATACAACTAATTTGCAACAGCGAACACATTTTGAAGGAAATAAGATGCTGTTTGGATTACATTTAAATTTAACATAATGAGAATATGTTGTTAATTAAAGTATATGGCAATTTGCAAAAATGTTGACACTAAACGCATCTGCAAAATGTTTATTGACAACCTAGTTTTCATATCCAATGTCCTTGGAATGCTGCTTGTACAGGATTATGTTTAGACACTCACAGCACATGGATAAGATTAGGGAAAGATTATAGTGATTCAAGTCCACGGTGACTTGAATTAGGAAACACAACGTGAGCAACATTTACCTGAAACCATGATCCATGGTCTCTGGCAGAGGTGGCAAAAGTACACACAGTTCCTTACTGAGGTAGAAGTGCAGATGCTTGTGTAAAACAAAACTCTGATAAAAGTAGAAGTACTGATTCAACTTCTTTACTAAAGTAAAAGTGAAAAAGCACAGGCTCTGAAGTGAACGCTATTTCTGACAGCTGTTTTTGTACAAAGCTAACTCAGCCTCACCTTTCCTCCATGGTCGAGTCTGTGTCATCTTGCTACATCTTTAACATGGTTTTCATCTTATGTCTTTCGTGTGTGACATGCGTTGATGGATAAACCAAGGAGTCGTCTTTTCTATGTGTTATTGTCCCATCCATTTAGGTTGAACTTGGTCTTGATGTTGGTAAGGCGGCACACGGTGATGCCAAATAAAAATAATCAATAGTTCCTCTCAAATGCATTAAAGCTAAAGTAGCAAGCCTATTTTTAAAATGATAAAATAATGAGTAGAAAATACAGATATTTGTGCTAAAATGTAGAGAGTGAAAGTAAAGTTGTGAATTGAAATAAATAGAAAAATAAATACTTAAGTTAAATTCAGATACCTGAAAACTCAGATGTTTGTACACTTCCCGCCTCTGGTCTTTAGGGTCAAAGTCCTGTCCTTTATGTCAATCCTCCTCCCTGACCACCTCCCTACGAGACTGATGTGATACATAAATTCAGTCAAAGAAAAAGGTTGCCTGTGAACATTCAGTGTTGGACGCTCAGCTTTACTGTCGTTACGCAATACAAGATTTCACAATGAACTGCAGCCGTAGCTGTTTTGACACCAAAACAGAAGGGCTTATACCAGGATCACAATTTGTGAACCTCAACAACCAGGGATGTTTTTAGGATTTAAGGACAACCAGGACTTAGCCTGGATCTCTGTAGTGAGGTTGGGGGGGGATCCTCTCCTGCATTATTTATTTATTTATTTTTTATTTTTTGATAGACAGGCACTATTTTGATGCCTTTTCTGGACTCTGGTGACTTATTTAGCTTGAAGCATGTCTTAATCATTGAAAAATTGATAAATTAAGATAGGACTTTATTAAACCCAAAGTAAATTTTTATGCCCAATTATTCTGAAAATTACAGTAACATAAGAATAACAACAATAGAAGTAAGTGAGTTAAGTATAAAAGTAAACTAAAATAGAAAAGGTAATATTGGAAGAGATATTGAGAATAATAAAAAGTTATATTGTACAAGAATGTGAAAATATTGCATGATATTAAAAAAATATTTTATTTAATAATAATAAAAAGTAATATGACACATGATGTCAAAACATGACATACATCAACGTGACATTAAATGAAATTTAAACATAATGTTACCCATGAAACTGAAACATATTGCACATGATGTTGAAAAAGTAGTACCGAACATGATATTGGTATAATTGTTCTCAGTCTGATGCTTCACTTTTCTCTCCTGCTGAAGGGGGATGGGCAAAAACAGTTACATTTATTTATGTTAACATTATTGGCTTATTAGTTTACTTGTGATTTTTGGAGGTATTACATAGACTTGCATTGATTTCCTAGAGACTTACCCTAGACCTAACCTTAACCACTACTTGTCTAGTCCTAAACCTACCTTTAACCTAACCCTGGCCTTGACCACTGACAAAAAAACTGGGGACACAGCTTTTGTCCCCAGTTGCACCAGCCGTCCCTAATGAACTGGAGTCTGAAATGCTGCTCCAAAAATAGCTTAAATCATACCCACACTCACAGTTAGTTTAGAGACTTCCATTTATTTTGACAGGCTGTTATGTTATGCAGACTAACAAACATTCATACACATTATGTTTTTTTTTTTAAAGCTTTTAAAATTCCATTCAGGGCTACACTGAGAACATTTGAAAACGACAAAAACGACCCGGTGATGCCGATGTCAACAACATGTCAACTGTTTTTACTTATCAAATGATGGAATTTGATAAAAAGAGAGTAAGCCAACAGTAATGATTATTTCTCTGTTGTTTGGTGGAGACTCTGTGGTAAACTGGTTAAAATTCAACACCAGTATCAATGTGTGTGTGTGTGTGTGTATGTTTGTTCTCCTCCAGGTCGGGGCGTCCTGTCAGTTTCATGGTGGTCCTCAACACTCCAAACCCCCTTAGTAAGATCTCCTGGGTCAACCGTCTGCACTTGGCCAAGATCGCACTACGTAAGCACAAACACACACACACACACACACACACACACACACACATGCACACACACAGACACACACACCACACAGAAAGGATTACTATGTCATTTTTATTTAAACAGGATGATGTAATGCAATGAAATGTAATAACAATGTTTTAAGTCAGGGGCTCAGACACACCATCAGTGTTTGCTTCGCTCTCTATTGGCTAAGTGCACAACTGGTGTTCCCACTTACATAATCAGAGAAAAAACGCAACTCTCAACTGGGTCATCAGAAGTTTACATGCTGAGGAGAGAGGCAAACTGTTTGAACAATGTCAAATTAATCACCTGTTCTAAAATACCGTGTGTGTATTGTGAAAATAAACATTTAGGCGTCATTTAGGAAAGATTTTGTTGCCATATGAGGACTTGAGACTACAAACCACGTCTACTAGGTAATTCGAATTCCTTTAAATTGTGTACTGCCAATAATTTATAAGCCCGAGTCTCCCTCTTTGAAATTCTGGATATCTCACTGATTGTAGAGACTCAGCAGTGGTCAACATTCATGAAGGAAGAGAAAGGCCAGACCCTGCCCAGCAGGGAGCAGCACAGTTCTTTTTTTATCTTCCCTAACCTCTTCCCTCCAAACCCCTGCCTTCCTCTGCCCAGGCCTAAGCCTACTATGCAGTCTGACCACGCTGTCGTATAGGAGGTCTTCCTCTCTGGGCTTCATCAATGCGTGCTGTCATCCAGTGGCAAAAAACAGAGACGGGACTACCGAGGACATTAATCTGCTTATTTGGCCATGATGGCACGCATATTCAACCCACTCACTACTCCAGTCCTCTTTTACCCATCCTTTCCTACTCCCCGCGTCGCCTTGAGCTCTCTTCCTTGTCACACACACTTTATTCTGGGTCTCTCAACATGCTGCACTTGTGTGTAGCTCCCATCGTATTGTTGTGGCTTCTTATATCCCAGAGGCCTTTGCTGTGAGCGTCAGCGAGAAACATTCAAGGTTTCAGAGGAAGTTGTCGTAGATTAGAGGACCAATTAAATGTCTTGCTTATTTGAGTGGCCAGAGATGTCTCTGTCAATGTTTTTAATAACCAAACGTACACTCTTAGAAATAAGGGTTCCAAAATAGTTCTTCCTTAAGGGCTGAGGTTCTACCCAGACCGATTTGCTTCTGATGAACCTTTTTTGAACAAAGGTTTTGTCAAGGGTTCTTTGTAAGACTAAGTGTTCCATGAAGAACCCTTGTCACCCAAAGAACCCTTTTTAGAAGAAAGAGTTCTTTAAGGATCGTCTAAATCCTTGAAGAACTCTTTTATCAAGGGTTCATTGAGGGTAGAACCCCCCAGGTGGGTTCTTGGTTCAGGTTGAGTTTTTCTGTAAAACCCTCCCAGTGTGTGTGTTTGGAATATTACAAGGTTCTCCCTGAGTCTGTTCTAGATAAAAGCCTTGGAATATAACAAGGTTCTTGCTAGAACCCCTTGGTGGGTTCTAGATAAAACCATGGGGTTATACAAAGGTTCTCAGTAGAACCCTCTGGGTGTGTTCTTGGTAAAACCCTTGAAATATAAATAGGTTGACAGTAGAACCCCCTGGGTGTGTTCTTTATTTAGAAAGTTTCTCAGTAGAACCTCCTAGTGTGTTCTAAAACCTGTGGAGTGTAAAATTCTTGATCAAACACATCGAATAGAAAAAGATTCTTGGGTTCCTTTTTGTACCCTGGGAAGGTGGAAAGGTTCTGGGTAGAAGTTCCAGAGAGGGTTCTGGTTGGAACCATTACACCATAGAAGGGTTCTCTGTAGAACCTCTCCGTAGAGGTTCTGGCTGAAGCCTTTCATAGATGGTTCTAGTTGTAACCCTTCATGTTGGATTCTAAGGTAAAACTCTCTGAAAGGATTCCAAGTGGAACCTTTATAGGAAGTGCTGACAGGAACCAAAACAGATTCTCCTATGGGAACGAGCCAAAGAGCCCTGTATGGTTCTAGTTAGCGTCATAGCGGGTCAGGCACTCAGGCTGAGCTCTGCTCAAGAGGTTTTCAGTCCACAGAACTTTTCCCGAGACTTTGCCTCTTCATCCTGGCACGTTCCAATAAAAACAGAACACACACGGACACAGTGGATTTCCTCTCTCAGTGGGGGTATGCAGGTGCATGAAACACACAATACATCTGTAGCCTCTCCAGTAGAGCTTGCTGTATATGGTTCGTGTCAGAGTGGCATCAAAAACATCAGGCTGAGTGCAAAGGATGCTGTGGCTGCAGTGAAGCGCAGCATCCCCAGCCTTCCCTTGTTGCTCACACCTTTATCAGCAACACAGCAGGCGTACTGATGAGGACAGTGGCATAGTCATAGCATGCAGCTTGCCTCTCTTATGGCCGCTGTGTGGACATGGGTGATATTCAAAGCCAAATCATGCAAGTTATCCATAGCTGTCACACAGACCAGGAGCCCCCGTGCTGCATTCAGGTTTTGTGGAGACCATGAATATCAAGCGTGAGTCGCGGAGGATAAAATAAACAGAGGAGGATCACAAGTATGTCATTCTAATTTATTTGCCGTTCACTTGGAAAGAAAACACCAAATAAACATTTATTAAAATTACTCGCTTTCTTAGGATCTTACACCTGTGGAAAACGCACCCTGAACACCCTGAAGACAAAGGATAGAATGCTATCAAAATGTAAATATTGCACATTGCTTTCACTCTCACGTTGAGTGACTCTGTAATGACACAACTGTCAGCACCAATCTGTCTTTGTCATGCTATCCTACCACTACCTTGTAGCCTCGAGCGCCTGTCGCAGACATGATATTCCTGTGTGTTAAGATCAATGTGAAGTCTTTGCCTCTCTGAAAAATTTGCAATCCATCCGTTGATCAGGGGAAACTGACACATCTAAGTAGGGACAGGGATCAAGAATTGAAACCGCTGAGAATCGGATCTGAATTGTCCGATTCCTTAGAATCTAATGCCTCTGAGCTTATCAGTTCTTTTTATCAATGCCGGCATGTTTTTCAGACAGTTGCACATTGCCAAGGGTGCAGATTTTATTACGGCTTAGGGTTAGAAGGTGGGTCAGCTCAATTAATATGAATTATTATTGTTAAAATACCCTCTGCTCTCTGTCTGTGGACAGACTGTTAAACCAAACTCCATTCAAAAGTCAGCTGTTTTATTTTTTCACACTAAAAACTTTATTTACACCGTTGCTAAGACTCTTTTCTGATTCTCAGATCTACAGACACAATCTGTACATGTCATTTACTGAGTAACATCATTAACTAACCTGTGATGACGTATTTGCCACAGATGTCAACTAAACGTATTGACTGGCCCAGTCCCACAGTTTACTCTTTTCATCCTCTCTGTTGATGGCCTGAAGCCACAGATATCCCTTTTTTTTTACTGTCCTTCACTCTTTGGGGAAGTAAAAATAGGTGCAAAATGCAGCTGCTATTAGACATGACGCCACTTGATTTCTTCAATTTTGGAGGACTCGTTCCCTCCAGGATCTGTGCCTGAGGGCACCACAAAACAATGACGTCAAAGTCATGCTTCTACTCTGCTGGAAACTTGCAAAAAGGTGTCATAAGGGAGAGGAGGAAACGGTCCAAAGAGTAGCTTCATTTCACGGATAAAGACGATAACAGTGCTAGTTGTAATGTCTGTAAAATGATGATTTCAAGAAAAGGTGGAAACGGCAACAATATGCTTAAATATCTCTCTGTGCAACATGGGCTCAAATTTCAGGAATGCCACATACTTGACACTGCTTCCCAACCGAGCAGCACGTGCAGTTAATATCCTGTGTTATAATAACATTAGTGCCATGCAGGCAGGCTTAAGCTAGGCTCAGACTACAGCTGTTTTGGGCCGATGTACCTCAATTTCACCCCTCCTGAGAATCGAAGGGAGAAATCAGGTACTTTGGTCGGTACCGATGTTCAGCCCAGATTATCTGGTAATGTGAGCGGTTTACAGGTTCAATCTTAAACCTCCTGTCTGCTCGTAGACTCATCTGGGCTTCACTGATAATTCTCAAACATGTTTGAAATTTACGAGTAAAGGACTGGATGATTAAGTCAGCATTTTTCAGAGAGGGACCACAATAGTCAATCAGGGAGTCAGATCCACTAGGACACAGGAGCAGCTGAGCAGCTGACCATGTTGCAAGGCAATGGTAAACTCTAGCCCTTGAATCTAATGTTAGCTAGCCTGCTATTCCTGATAGATATTAAAACAGACCGTTAATATCACCTCCACTTCTGGCTAAAGAATAGACAACCCCTGTTGGCCGAGCCCTGCAAACATTTCCTCAGCCAGACTCTTTTATCCATCTGCTCCAGCAAGCTGTTGCACCACGTCAGTCTCTGCTTTGTTTATATCTGCTTCCCCGAGAGGTCACGTAAGATTGTGCTCCCTCTAGCACGGTAGTCTTAATAATATCCTGTAGTGTGTGATGCACAATTATTTTCAAATTTTGTAGTGTGTGTGTGCATGAAGAAAATCTGTCAAGTTTCTCCTTATGCACATGATGCAACCAGTTTTCCAAATCAGTTAAGATTTTAAAACTCCTGTAGTCTGATCTTTCTTTGACTTAGAAATTCTAAATGAAAAGAAATGCTGGACAAATATTCTCTTATTACATCCATTTTAGATGATGACAGGCTGCAGGTTGCTCTCAGGCTACATCCAGCTTGACTAAAATTGATCAGAGTTCAATAAAGGAATCTATAAAGAATCTGACCAATAAGCAGAATCTATCAGTTCCCATCCCTACATCTGAGGCTGCAAGATTTTTGGAATTTAGCCAACACTGCTGTCCAGGGCAAGTTACCATGAGAACAACGGTAAAATAAGCTTCGATTCCTCCATCAGCAGCATGACACCAGCCAAGTGTAAGAAGAACAGGCTTCGAGGTGCAAAGAAAGGTAATAAAATAGCCAAGCAAAGGACATGAAATAAAATAAGAAGTTGAGTGAAATACAGAGGAGACCTTTTAGGGCAAGTAGAGTAAAGAAGGAGGGGATAGATTACAGAGAACCCCCTGCTGCAGTCAAGACATCAAACAATTAGATGATTTCTATATATCAAGCTCAAGACTCAGATTTGTGCAGTGGGGCTGCCAAGAGAGAATAAAAAGCATCTTTCAGCCAGAAGAGAATCTTTTAGTCAGTTATTGATTCACTCATTGTTTGTTAAAATGATTGACAATAACTGTGTAAACAAGTTTAGGGTGTTTCCTTGAATTATCTGGAAACATTCACACCAAATTAATGTGCATTTTGTTTTCTAGTATGAGTATGTATTTACAAAGAATGGAATTTATGTTATATTGAACACTTTGATACACACAGGAGGCTTTAAATCCCTTGGCATTTATTCTTTAGTTGCCGGTTATCATCTTCCACACTATCTTTCCTCTTTTGCCAAGATGCAATTGTAGTAACTCTCATATCATGGATCATGTATAGTATCATATATCATGTATCTCTGCAGTTTTAAAGCCACTCCACTCCTGACTAACCACAACTATACAACTATATTGATTGGAATATGACTTTGAATAGCAAAGGTAGAAAGAAAAAGGTTGTACTTTATTGTCTAATCAAGGTCCTTCGTGTTTAGCTTCCTCTCGAATGGCTTATATGACTTGTATGACAACCCACACGTCAGTCCTCCGCATCCACAATTATACACAACTGCACAAACTGAACATAGAGGTCATAAATGTAAAAAAAAAAAAAAAAAGCTGCTTTGTTAGTTGAACTGGGTGACAAAACCTTTGTCAGACACATTGAGCGAATGACATGCCTGCACAAAGTTCATCTATCATTAATTTCTTTACATCTCACCTCTTCTGTGTGTGGGCAGAAGCCCAGGTTCATCTTTAGTCTATGTCATTTATGTTATATTATATTTGCATCATATTAATGCTCAGAAAAGCTGTGTTATGTGTATGAAAAACTCTGCCTGCTGCGGAGAATTTTAAAGGATGAGAAGTGAATGCAGGTGCGCGTATAACATCCACCACGTTTCTATGCCTCAACTTTTGTCTTTTTTAATGTCAAACTGCAACTGTGAAGACATTTGTGAGTGCCTTTGGTTTTACAATATTTAACACCATGAGTTGTTATTCTATATAAATTTTATTTTTAGGATATTCCAGGTAACAGGGCTGGCAACCATATCCTCTGAGACCGAGGGTGGACAGTTTGACAGGGAATACAGTACTGAGGTGGTTTTCTTTTCAGTTTCATGGCTAACTGAGCTAACTAGCTAATGCTAGGTACAGATAACAGCAGAAAGAAATTAGTCCACTTAAACAACAGGTGAAGTAGTTAACCATTATCTATCCATCATGTAACACTGCAAACTAAATCACCTTGGTACTGTACTCTGTTGTCAGACAAATTAAGTTTGATCAAGTTTTCAAGTCGAGTTGTCATAAGAAAGACATCTCAAATAAAGTAAACTTTGCATTAAAAATGAAAACAGTCATAACATTCGTAAGGCTTTTTGATATTCATGACAGGTGTCATGACACATTTATCACTCTCATGCACACACCTTCAAATAAAGTGTTAACATTAGGGGTGTAACAATACATGTATTTGTATTGAACCGTTTCGGTACGCGACGTTCGGTTCGGTACAGGGCTGTGCACGGGTGAGTTCACGGGCCGGAATTTTTTTTTTTTTTTTTGGCTCACAGGCCAGAAGTTGCGTGTGTTTACGTTCCGCCGCTAACATGTGCAGCTACACGTGCAGCTACACCTGCAGCCCGTGCGCATGATGGCTACTGCTAGCAGTAAACCGGAGCTTGAAGACCCTCCCCTGTCGCTAAAGTCTCCTGCTTGGGAACACTTCGGCTTCCTGGTTAAATATTGCAACGGAGAAAGACAGGTGGATAAAACGAGGGCGGTGTGCCGACACTGATCAGCTGAGATCAGGTATGTCTCCGGCAACACGACAAACAGCTAACTCACCTAAAACGGCACCACCCGAGTGTAAATATCACCGCTACAAGAAGAAAAACCAACATAGTGCAAACGCAGCTGACCTCGGCATTCAAGCAGCCTCTCCCTGGCAATTCAGATCGGGCCAAAGCTATAACAAGAGCCATTGGAGTTTTTATAGCAGCGGATCTAAGACCATATTCAGTTGTTGAAAATCCTGGTTTTAAACACATGCTCAAGGTGATTGAGCCCCGGTATGAAGTACACCCAAATGAACAACAAGAAAATTTAGGTTTTGCTTTTTGTTCCCATACTGTATCGAAAATGAACCGAACCGTGACCTCAAAACCGAGGTACGTATCGAACCGAGATTTTTGTGTATCGTTACACCCCTAGTTAACATACTTCATTATTTCAGATAGTTTATCTTTAACCTAGCAAGCTTGCATTTCTACTAATATTATCAAGAATAGATAAAGAGCATGAAATGTTAGTGAAGTCGTACAAAGTCTGCTGGAATTGGGGTTATAAATTCAAGCCATTTTTTCCAAATTTGGTACACTTTTTCTTTTTGGAACCTCAAAGAATAGGTCAACTTTTGTGGTTTTAAGTATTTCCAAAATCATTCCATGCCAATCTTCCATGTAGGTGGTATTGGATTTAGCCACTTTTAAGTGATTGATTTTTTTTTAACTTGCTGCCAAAAGGGCCTGCAGCAGGTTTTATTGCTCCTCGGTTTCCAAATAAAAACATGGCCGTGTTGAAAGGTCTCTAAGTTCATTGGTATTTGAGTCTTGAATACCCAGCTTAAAAAATTGTGAATAGTATGTCAATATAAAATAATTTTGGGACAGTTCCAGAATGTGGAAATGTTTTGCCTCCACTGAGGCTCCCCAAGCTGCTTCAGAGGTCCCTGTTCCTGCTTTTTTTAAAAAGATTTGTCATTTTTAAAGCTCCATTATACTTAAAATATTTTACCCCAAAATAAAAGATAAGATAAAACATATAGTGACATTAACATTATCAGAATATGTGAACAACTCAATTGTGATTTAAAAAAGTCTGAAAGAACTGTATTATTCCAAGTTATTTGCTGCAGCATTTAGATCACATATTATGGTTGTGATAGCACATCCACAGCAGCAGTGTGACATGCTGGTACTCATCGAATCGTTCATTTAAAAACAAATGGTTGAGATGAGGGCGGGGTGATGGATTTCATTGAGTCCCTTGGGGAAATAGATCAGCACCAACCTGGTCAGGATGACAATTACATGTTAATTGTATTACACCCACACTTTGCCTTCCCATTTAACCAAATGTAATTACAATAAGCGAGTTGTTGATTTAATTTCACGGATGGCGTACTGTCACCGAGGCTTCCTCGTCATTGCAGGCGGAGGCAGGCCTGCCCTGTGCTCAGGGGAGACCTACAGTCGAATCAGCATTTCAAACGCACCGAACCATGGGCTTGTTTAGTTTGAAATGGGCGCCGGGCTCCGAAATGTCCCTGAATGGTGGACACCACAAATAGCTAATGTTCTCATGCATGATTTAGTGAGTGATTAGACATCACAAAACTCATTTTCCCAGACCCATCTTCACACCAGTGTTTATCCTGTTACCTCCATTTAGAGGAAACGGCGATATCCCACTGCTGTACTTCACAGCCTTCCCAGAGCCACATGTGTGAATATCAGTGCCTTTTAGAGACATTCCTGCATGCTGTATTAAAGTCCTATCAGTGCATTGCCCATTAACAATTGCTTGTTAATGCTATGAGGTTTTCTTTGGACTCTTGCACTTTGAGCATAACATTTTGCAGCCCATGCTTGCACTGAGGATAAACTGTTTGCTTTAAGTTAAACAAGTTAGTGTTTGGCTGCGTTTAAATTTTTCAGTTGACTGCGTTTGTAATGATTGAAAACAAATAAACCTTTTGAGTCAAATGAGCTTAATATAAATTCAGTTGTACTTGAGAAAATATGTTCAATAAGCTTAAGGTATTAAGTTGAGCCAACAACTGTTCAGTCACACTGACGAACATTACCAACAAATTTGATTTCCTTTTAAATTTTCTCATTTTGAGGAGTTAATTCTTCATTTACACAGAAAGAACTCACAGCTGCAGCTGCTCCTGTTGGAGCTAAAAATTGTCAAGAACTCTGATATCGACACTAAAAATCGTTAAGAACCCCAATATCAATGCAAAAAATTGCAAAAAACATATCAATGCAGAACATCATCAAGAACCCCAATAACAATGCAAAACGTTGTCAAGAACCCCCATATCACAGGAAAAATCTCAAGGAACCTAGATATCAACCCAAAAAGATCATATAGAACCCTGATATTAATGCAGAAAATCACCAAGAATCCTTACATTTGTGCTAAAAATCATCAAGAACCCCAAGGTCCATGCTAAAAATATTAAAGAACCCCAGTATCAATGCTCAAAATCATCAAGAACCCCAGTATCAATGATAAAAATAGCAAAGAACCCTGGTATGAATGCAAAAAGTCATCAAGAACCCAAATATCAGTGCTTAAAATTGTCAAGAACCCTGATATCAATGCAGAAAATCATCATGAGCACTAAAGATTATACAACCCTAATATCAGTGCTTGTTAAGGGTCATCATAGGCATGAATACCATCACCTGGATGACTGAGAATCTTCATAGACACCCTAATATCAATGCAAAAAATCGCAGAGAACCCCAATATCAGTACTGGAAATAGTCAAGAACTATAATATCAGCGCTAAAAATTGTAACAAACCCAGATATGAATGGTAAAAATCATAAAGAACCTATTTTGTTTTTCACAATGTTTTCATTATTGTGAAAACAAGCAACCATGACTTATCTTAAAGTGCAGTAGAGACACAAAAGTAGTTTCCAACATATATGTTAACTATAGAAATATGCAAACTATAAAAAGAAGGGTCTCAGGAGGGTTTAAACTCTCAAGCAGTGCATGCTGGGAAGTCTGCTAATATGTTGATCATGTTTCTTTAGAAGCTAAATTTAATGAGTTGAATAAACTCTGTATAATACATTCATTCAACTCATTTCAAATTCTCCAAGCGAGAACAACTCGTGTATACGTTTTGAAGTGTTCTAAAAACAAATACTACAAATTTTAAGTTTAATTAACTTAAATAAAGCGTCAATATTTATGTTAAGTTAATGAGAAAAGATTAGTTGATTCCACAAAGTTCCCTATGCGTTTATGTATGCATATGTGTAACTCTTTCACAGTGTGGTGATGGTTTTTAGAGAAGTTAAACTGGAGATCACTTCAGCAGGATGTTGAAGCTGATAGTCAAGTTTTTACATGATATAATAATGCAGCCAAGCCCGATAAGACACATTCCCAGTAAACAGCATTTGTCACTCTGTGAGTGCATGTGGTGTAGTTATGAGGCCTTGAAATAGAAAGTGAGAATTACCCCACGGTGGTTCTACGCCAGGAGCCCCAGGGTCCATTAATAACCTGGTGTGCCACTGCATCTTTTATGCCTCTCCGAGTGGCCCTAGTGTTTCTGAAGGGTTTTCGTGAAATAGCCAGAAGCATTGCCTAATTAATGGACTTTCTCACTGCAGAATTAATTGCTTCCTACCATGCAGTCCCAGCCCTTTCAGACAGGGTTAAGGCTGCAGACTTTGATGGCCCTCACAAGAAGAACAAGAGGCCGTCAAATCATGAGAGATTGCTGCTGAGACGTTGGAGGCAGAAGCAGAGGAATGAATGTGGGCAAAGATGTCGAGGGTGTGTGGGAGTATGTGCTTGTGTGTGCGTGTGTGTGTGTGTGTGTGTGTGTGTAAACGGGTAGGTGGGGGCTGGCTGGTGGTGGGATGGCAGGGGGGGGGTGAAAGGATGATTGAGACAAGCAATCAGTCCCACTGCAGGGAACACAGGGCAGGCAGGGGGCTGTTGCCTGTGGTTACACTGCTAAGTGTGCCGGTCTTTCTCTTTTTCCCTCGCACGCGGATCAATAGATGAGTGGAGTGCGGCTTGGAGGTTCTGGCACACACTCTGACACGCCTTCTTAATCCACTGTGTGATAACCTGTGCCATGCCGATGTATACCACACAGGAGACAAGCAAGGAGGGGGAGAATGCAAAATTCACCCTGCTGCACGGGCTTTAGGCGAGACGGTGAGGGCTTTACCTCCATTAGCCCGGGGATTCAGACCGCTTGGTTACTATATTAACTGATTTTGTTGCATCTGTTCACATAACAAGAGCTCATATGCGTCTGTCATCTTTTTTGTTTTGTGCTGTTAAAGTATTTCTACTCAATAAAGAATTCCTTTGATAACGCTTTTAATATAAACATTCAATAGAAGCCTCCCCCTCACAGAAAAGACGATCACTCAGTATGTGCTGGAAGGCTTTTCCCTTAGCCCTAAAATTAATCTGTCAGACAGCAAAGATTATCTCCCTATCTCGCTGTGTTCAAACATGGGAAATGTTTATGATAAGTAAACATTATCACGGATTTAATTAACAGATCCCACACTCGCATTGATCCATGGGAAATATCAATTGCACTGGTGTATTTAATTAGTTTATATCTTTGCCCTTTGTGTCACTGGGGTTGATAGAGCGCCATGCTCTGCAAATTAATCTTCATCAGCAAAAGACTTGAAACAAAAGCATGATTGGAATAAAGAAAGTGAGAAACCGAATCCCCCTACTTGGTATTCCAGGCCAGCACCTTCACAAATGATGTTATACATAGTTATTGTACAGTAGCCGAGGCTGAGCACACAGTAGATAAAACTGACCTTAACCTTTAGCTTGTGGAAGCTCATCATTCATGGAGATTGCCTTTAATTAACACAGTAGATAAATAAACTGCAGCACAGTGGAACTCACTTTCATTTCTCAAAACATAATAAAAAAGTAATGTTACTGCATTTGTATTTATGACAATATAGAACTTTTTGTTTTCACTTATTTAAGACTGTTACCATAGGGAATAGTTTTGACTGTAGTATCTTGTTTTCTTTTGTATAAATTATTTAGCAGTGTTTTACATCATAATAAGAGCTTTATTCGTAGTGGACAATGCAGAATGACCATATCTCTACTTTGCTATGAATTCAGATAAAGTGCAGAACTATCATGGGGGACTGTTATATATTTAAGTTCTAGTAGTTTAAGACACTGTCTACACTATACAGACAATTTTGAAAATAAATATTTTTCCCCTGTCGTCTTTGTTTTAAAAATATCTACATAAATTAGTGAAGTCAAGTCAATTAAATAGCACCATATCATATAACAATTCCCACCAAGAGCAAGCACTAAGGCAACAGTGGTGAGGAATGATTTCATTTCAAGAGGCAGAAACCTCAAGACAAGAATGCAGAAGTAATTAGAATTGTTCAAACAAGCATGCCAAGGCCAGTAGGTGTAGTGCAGTTTTCATCTGTGGTACATCGAATATCAGAGATTCTGACATTCTGAGCATTCATAGTGAGGTCATTTTCCTTTGATGGTAGTAACATAAAAACACAAACAATAATAAATCATTTTTATTCGTCTGATACCTATTTCTTCACCTTTGTTTATTTATCTTTATTGATTTAACACCGTTCTGGCATGAAACCTACCAGTGCTAGCACATGCACATTACACAAAACAAGAATGGGCATGCTCAAGTTGAGATGATGACGTCCCAAATGCTCCATTTTATGTGTATACTGTGAAACCGCGGTTTGTAACTACAGCTTATAAAAGAGGTCACTCAGTAGAATGCAGTACTTCCACTAGGGAACCCAAAAAGAATATTTGAATGTAGCCCCTTTCTAATCACCAACATTTTGATTAATTGTAATTTAAATGCATATTTTTTTCTCAGGAAGTGGAACAGATTAGAATCACATTCATTGGTAATTAATTTAATATATAACTAGTTAACCCCAAACATTGCAAATAGGTAATCCTTGTTTTAGCATAGCGTTGTAGATGACCTATGGCCCCTACTATCAGTTAAGAGGAGAAAGGACTCAGTAGTTAGTACAGGTTATATATAGGTCTTATATAGGTAATTCAGAGTTTCTAAAAAATTGCCAATTACTGCAACCATGAGAGATACTTGAATGTGCAGTTCTAAATGTGCAAAAAAAGATGTTTGGCGGATGGGTCCAGTAGTATGTGAGATTAGCTGTGGACAAGCTCTGTTGGTCACACACACAGCCTCATGCCTGGCAGAACCAACAATCTGTACTAGAAAGCATGTAATGGCCTAAAACGCTGTTTGTGTATGGATGAAAGGGCAAAATGTAGATGAAAATGTTTGCAACGCATCCACTTACACGTGGACAAGGCTCTCCGATAATATTAAGAGTGGTTACAGTTTGTAACCCTAGTTCTGCGAATTCTGGTTCACTACTCCAGTGGCCTCTCTTCAGAGGATTTGGTCAAATTTGCAGGAGTAGTACTTGCATAAGGACTGGCAAAAGCTAGGAGTTTCAACTGTGTGTCCAGCACTTTTAGCTATTTATTTTGACCTTTCCGCTTTCTTGCTAACTAGTTTTCACACGCTCTAAATCAGAATATGGTGTTCAGGTGTTACAAGTAATTCAGGATGGTGGAAAGCACGTCAGTTGCTGTGGTTTTATCCTTTCTGCTAGTTTACTGATTAGTCTGACAGTCAGTATACTAAAGATCACATCAAGTGTTTTTATTCAAAACACTAATACATGTTGTTGTTGTTTTTTTAACTAAATCATAGTCTCTCTTTCTCCAGTGTATCCCTCATTGAGAATTGCTACAATAATCTAACAGTCCACTGTCCTCCAAGCAAGGCAACCCATCCATTACCAGGCACTGGAAAGTTAGAAGTGGATGTAACTTCAGTTGAGTACGGAAATAGGTCTGTAATGGATGTGAACCATCTTTATATTGGTTTAATTTGTGCACTCGCCGCAAAATCAGGTGGTAGCTTGCCCTGTGAAAGCCCGCCGCTCTCCTCCCTGTGAACCAAGAAAAAAGGGCTGGCTGAGCATGTAATTATAGAACATACTAACATAACTGTTGCATGCAGGCAGGTTTAATTTAATGTGCGCTTCAGCCTGCGTGTCTTGTCAGTTATGTGCTTTATTGATGTGTCAGACCACCCAGGTGAGCTTACGGTCAAGCCAAGCTGGTGCTGTGTGTGTGTGTGTGTGTGTGTGTGTTGTGGGTGTGAGTGTTTGACCTTAAACTGTTTCCATATGTATGTGTTACAGTTGTTTTGCCCAGAGAATAGTATGATAAGGTTGTCTGCATACAGGAGGAGGCATTTTATTTTCTGGTCTCCAGTGAGCCAAGGTGATGCACATGACTCCTGTTTGGTGGCAACTTATTGATATAAATGTTAATAATGTGGGACCCAGACTGCATCACTGTCTTATGCCTCTTTTTTTTTTTTTAATCCATGAAATCTATTTTGCCTGTGACTGTTTTCTGACCGTGTTTTTGTATGAGGATGTGGACAAGTGGAGAATATATTATCTCTGTGGTTGTTGTTTTCAGGGAATCTACTTTGGCATGCTCAGGTGTTATTTTTTTCCCCACGGGATGAGTTCAGATTTAATTTCATCATGAAGCCCAATCCCATTTGTTTTTTTATCTGTTTAAGACATTTATATCTATACAAGGTGCATATGCACGTCATTCAGTTTTCTTTGCTGTTTTCCGACAGCACATTAATAGTTATCAGTCCCTCCGTGAAATTGCGGTGTCGCAGTTGCAACAATTGCAGAAAATTTAGCGATGAGTTCCCTGAGAACTCTGCATGACTTTGCAATTTTGTTGACTCACCACAACAAATCATCATCATCATAGCTTCCCGTGAATTCCACCAATCATTGCAGTCCTCTGCACAAATTAGTGGTGGGGGGGAAACTTGATTATTAGATGCATCGTGATGTGGAAGATTCTGAATAGATTCATAAATGTCAAAAATGGATTTTTATAAATGTTGATGTTAATGGACTGAAAAAGGGTGGAACTCAACTGCGGGGCAGTGCAGCACCCGGACAGTTTACAGCGCACACACGCTGTAGTTATATTGTAAGGGAGAGATGTGCTTTTTCTCAAATGGCAGCAGTTGCAGTCATATTTTGATTTAGTTTCTAAATAATAGCGTTTGCATCATGAACGTCAAGTGTATTGTCAATACTTTTTGCGCCATCGCAACGTTAAGACATTAACAGAGTGGAACAGCGATCAGTAACAAACCAGAGGTGCTGAGTGACACACATCACAGTATTTGACAACTTAAACCAACTCTGCGGTGAAGAAAATCTACTCTCTGCACAGTCTGTTTTACCTCAAAAACTCTGCGGCTGCTCTGTGTCTTTGACAGCGATTGCTTGCTTTCACTGAGCTAACGGTGCAGCAGAGAGGCTGCTTTCCTCTGCTGGAGACGTAACGTTAATAACAACGCAGCAGAGCATTTCGCCTCCACCTCATTTTTGTTATTCTCATACAGGCAGGAGACTGTAGGATGCTTTCTACTTAATACATTCATTAATTAATGCAGTTAACATTTTAAAATAAAAAGGCTGCGGACCATTTAGTTGCCAGTTATGTTTCAAATTTTATTTTGGTGGAACTGAAGCAGGAGACAGAGAAACAAACTGGACAAAAAGATTCTCACCCCTAAATATGACATGTGCCTCATGTTTACCTGTAAACTAGGCTACTTTTTGAGTTTAGGTGAGGATGACTGAACGTGAGCAGCTGCAGATGGATGTAATCTGACTGGCACCTACTGTCTCAAAAGTCTAAAACTTTAATGCATCAAGATGCATCAGTAATTGTTTTCTCATCAATCTTAGCCCTCTGAATTTGAATTGAATTGAATCGTGAGGTACCAAGAGATTCACACTCCTCGCACAAACTTCACACACGCACGTCTCAATGAACCAACTCAATATTTTATTATTTATTGTGTTTGTTTTTTGTTGTCATGGGTACTGAAAAGAACACGCATTCATCAACGCTCTGTGCAATTTTATATTTTATAATTTTCTGCTGTTTTGACTGAGTTTGAACTCCAGAAACATTTTTGCTTCTTTGTGGAACACCCGGCAGGTGCACTTCTTCATTTACAAATAAAGTGTATTTTGTTAGAATTTCTGTAATGCGGAGCCTCTTTGGTAAGGTTACTTTGAACACTTAGAACAGAGTGTGGTTTCATTCTCCATGGAACAGGTTGTCTTTGACTGTTGATGAAATATACAAAAACAATTACAACTTTTTTTTTTGTTTCAATTTTCACTTGCTTCTGCAATTTCATAGCAAAAAATGCCACAAAAAAAAAACATCACAACGTGCGTTTAGATAAGCTGCTGTGAAATCAATCCCCAAAAAAAGAAAGCCCATGAAATCCTGCAGGGACTGAATTATACTGAGTAATTTTGTATTGACTCAGGTGCTTATGAATGAAATTAGGCCTGTATTTACTGTAGACAATATGTTATACTCTGTACTGTATTAGATGTGCGTGTGTGATATGACTTCTTTTAACCACTCGTATTTCTTAGCAGAAAAAGGCCTCATTATATGGAATCAGCTTAAAGTCTGCTGTACGCGGAATCCATATTCCGAGCCTTTACACTCAACTAATTGACCGCCAACATGCAAAATAACCAGTTCATTGTATTACTCAAAATATAACTTATGGCTTTGATTTTTATTGTATCCGACTGCTGGCCTTAGTGGCTTTGCTGCAGTTTGCTGCCCGTGTCGACACACTTCCGCCATTTGACACTAATTGGTATATATTGGGAGCTGCAGTAAATTGCATGTCCTAGGCCCCTACTTGTAATTACCATTAGGAGGCTGACATGAATGTTTTTTTTTTTTTTTTCTTTTAGTCGGTAAGGCCTATTTATGGTAAATCCAACATGATGTGAATGTATTATGAGGTGGAATTCAGAGGCCACTGGGAACACAGAATAGACACATGGAATAAAGCATATGAAACATATGAAATACAGTTCCCAGTGATGTCTTCATTTCCTACAGCCACTAAAATTAAAGAATAATGTAGTCAGGGAGTATTTTACATGAAGTGACTTGAAGGAACAGATGAGCATGCATAGTTGGCTAAACCTAATAAATATAAATATAGTTATTATTTCTAGGGCCCAAGCACCAACCTATGCAAAGTCTCTGTGGTAATGCAAGGGATTATTAGTTTTCCCCCAAATATTCTTAGTTCTAAGGGGCCAACTGTGTTCAAAAATTTATGAAACTTTTGGCACTGGCCGTGGCAAAATGATTCAACAGCACGCCCTACAAAATTCATGGCACGTTTCACACGCTGTTACCGAAAATGAGTAGGCACAAAAAGCAGGAAATTGGCCATTTTTAATTTACGGTCTTTTGTGCAGTTTTTGAGACATTTTTGTCATCTCCAAGCAGTGACTCCTGCAGAATTTATCTGATTGATTTCAGATGGGTGTGTCCAATCTAAGCACCTTCAAAATGAAAAGTAATTAAAACCCTGACTTTCTGTTTAACGGCATGGCTGTTGTGTTGTTGATTATTTGATAATTTGATGTTCATGAAACAGGAAGTTGTTGTAATTTGAATAGAGCTGTATATTGGCAAGAATCTGGCAGTGTGATGGGTTATTATTCAATATATTATGATATATTGCAGTACTGTAAGCAAGGTGATAGGTTTTTTTTTATTTTTATGGACTCAGAACAGTGAAGGTGATAACATCACTGCCATTTACCAGTCAGCGGTTTAAACACAACACAAAGTGAACCACTGCCACTCGATCTTTGAGAACTGATACAGTATTGCAAAAAATAATATTGCAAAAATGTATTGATATTTTCTTACACCAGTAGACTTGTGTGTCCGTGGTCAGATCTGCCCCCTAATGTCACGTTTGATAAGAGTCCCGGCCTGAAAACATCTACATAACATTCAGACTGTGAGGAGCTCCTTCTAGCAGGTTGACCACATCCAGCTCACATTTGATCAGACTTTGGTGATGATTTATTGTGAAGCTTTTGAGGTGTCATCCAATGGCGTTCCCATGGCAACGTGGCACATTTCAGTGTTTTGTTATGAAACAGGAAGTTATTGTAACTTGAGTGTAGATTGTCGAATCTATCCCAAATTTCCCAGAAGTAAGGCTTTTGTTCGAATCATATGACATTTTCATGGTGTGGTCTACACTTGATGTACTGGAACAT
>JAJHUR010091575.1:0-13449 GCA_027495735.1 Lutjanus campechanus
AAAAAAAAACACTTTGGGGTTTTCACTTGGGAGAGATATGCAAAAATTAATGAATTCAACTTCAACAAACTTCTGGACTCTCTTCAAAGACCAGCTCTCTTAAATTAATACAGGTAAAATTAAATAAAAAATACTCAAAGGCACAATATAAATATATTACTTTAGCTTTTTCTTAACCCTTACATATGCAGCCCTAAGGCCTGACAGTGCGAGTACGTAGACATTTCAGGTTCATCATTAGTCAGACTAATCGTTAACACTCCTATAGAGGATTGCTGTTTATTGGCACTGGGGACTGCAGGGTGTGAAGATATTGCAGTCAGACAAGAATACCTCCCAGCTCCTCTGTCGCTTTTTTTATTTTTTATTTTTTTATTTTTTATGTGATTCTCTCAAGCTTCTGTTCCTTTCAGCATCACTGCTTCAGTCCTAATCTCTTGTCTGCTGACTGTCTGAGAATGAAGAGAAACAATGGATAAGAATGATGGCACTGTAATCCATTGACTGTGACAGCAATTCTTCTTTGTCTAAAAACACAGAGACAAACATATCGTGCGCTGCCGAGATGACTCGACAAGAAAGATTAGCGATTTCATTAAGTTTCAATTTACTCTCAGCCTTTCCCTTCTGGTGTTATTTCTCTTTCTACTGCATTGTAGCTCAGATTTATTTTAAAAAAAGGTCACTTTTAGATCAAACTTTGGTATTTGCGTGTAGGTGCTCAGTGACAAAAAGTATACTGCTTTCTAATCTACCGTCCACGGCGTAGTTTGTCACTGTCTCACAATACAATGTCTTCAAACATGGAGAGGTTAGGGACCTCTCTGTTGGAGAATACTCTAAATCCTTCGATTCTCTGACACGACAGACTTCTTAAAGCCCGGACATTAAGGAGGATTTACCCACCACCAGACAGACAGGGCTTGAGGAGAGAAAATGGAGAAGTCACCACCTGGGGGACGTTTCTCACCTACAATGTGCTCGTTGGCGCTAAGTTTCCCTGTCGGAGGCACTGACAGGTTTTTACTCTGCATTCTTTAAGCTGTTTGCTGTGCTCAGTGTGAGGCGATTTTCAAATATAAATAAGGGAGGCAAAGACACAGAACCAGAGCCAGTGATGCAGAAGACAGGATGAAGAAGAGGAGGCATCCCCTGAAGATGTGATGTACTGAGTGGTAAAGCCAAACGTAGCCTTTTCAGCAGTTTCGTCAATCGCACGTCCTTTTTCCAATTAAAGTCACAATGAAACTGAGGTTAGAGCATCTTCACCTTCTGTATAATGTGACACATTTCCATGTGAAATGGAAAATGTGGCTGGGACATAGACACAAAATCTAATCCTTCAGATTTAATTTGATCACTCAAAAGTGGGTGTGGACGTGATAGAGTGCTGGAGCGAGATACTGGGCTGTGGATCCGTTGGCCTTCATCTTGCCAGAAGGTCTCATAGGAAAGCTTAAGGTAGTGCCTGTGCACTGGACTGTAACGGATTTGGGGAAGATAACCAGACAAGCATTTGCCAAACCAACCAGTCAGTCTTCATCCTCTAAGTCTTTTCTTTTGGAAAACTGAAAGATACTGTCTGAAACACTTCTGAGAAAACAGAAATCTCATCCTTTGTTGCTTGCCAAAGTTTGTTTTCAGGTGTAGAATGGTCTCATTTTTGCCCCTTGTGGCCAAGGAATGAGTCTTAAAACCCAGAAATGAGTTAGCATACTTGCACCTCCAGTTCCCTCATCCTCAAATCAATTGTTTTTTAAAGGGTTTTGGCTAGGGGTGGGCGATACAGCCCTAAAATAATATCCCAATACACTAGGAAACAGCACAAAACATTAGCTGTTGAGCTCTTCTTGCAGGATTTTTGCCTCTCCTCTACTCAACTGCATGTTTTTACTTGAGGTCATGAAATTAGTTTCTTGTATTGCCCCCTTTTGTTGTTACAGTCTTCTTGCACTTCTTCCATATTACCGTGGTTTGTTGTACATCTGATTTTTTATCACCGAACCACTTCCACACCACTGAAGTTGCTCCCCTTTTTTTTGGAACTAATTGGTGGCAATGTCAAAGAGTATATAAGCATGGAAAAGCATTCAAATGATTACAGTTGTAAAGAAGAACCCATACCTCCCTCCCAAAATAAGGCCAAAGAATACGCAGCACTATAACACTTACATGGACAAGCTGCACAAAGGTAAGATTTATGCTCAATCAAAAGAGTTTCCAGACAGCATTTTTTGAGATTCTACAGGAGGAAAGACTTGGATAAACACAAAGATTTTGATTAGGGATATGCGCGATTAGTCGGTTCTATAATTAAACGTGGCCACCCTCACTAGTTGGCCCCAGAAATACTAGTTGGTTAAACTATTTATAGCCAGTCAACTGTTGCCTCAAAGGTGTTATGCAGCCAATTGCCACTAGTCGGGGCTGCAGCCCCATCAGACAGCAGCCCCTCTCGCACAGAACCTATGCCGCAATGGCCCACCCAAATCCCGATGTTATTATCAGCAAAGTCGGGCAGATGACAGCTCATAAAACCAGCAAAAAACAGACGCCTCCTCGTATGATGTTACCCTGCTTGATAAGAACAGAAAAAGAAGTGATCCGCACACCAAACGAGCTCCCGTATGCAATTTTATTAGCGTGACGTTTCAAGCACAATGCTCTTCCTCAGACTGCTAGCTAAGACCATAGACTGTATAAAACATAGTTTCTGTGATGCCACCCATAGGTTTCTGAAGGCTAATCCAAAAATGGGCAACGATCTGGAGCGTGGGTGGAGCTGAGGCGATCAAATGAAGCGGCTACCTGGTGGCTAGCCACATGTGACAGCACCCACCTGTCACTTTGAGTGACAGGTGGGTGCTAAATATCATTTAGATGGAAGAATTAGATACAAATTCACCCCCCTGTACAGTTCTCATGAAGGGGTAAATCTGCCATAGAGACTAAAACTATTTTTTTCTACCAAGTTGTTTATTTCTGTTGTAGAGTTGGATATTTTAATATGGGAGTCTATGGGGATTGACTAACAGCTTCAAGTAGCCATTTGAGGAATATTAGCTTCATTTTTTTGGGCCTGAAGGTTGCAGCTTGGCTAAGACCTTGGCTGACCCACAGGGAGGGTTTAGCTAGTTTCCCTAAATCGCATTTGATTGGCTAAATTTCTGCACAAGTCCTCAACTTCAGGATGAATCATCCAGACCATATTAACATTTTACAGGAAGAGAAAAGACTCTGATTCTGATATAAAAACACTCAGAAATAACTTTTTTGACATATATTTTTCATATACTAAGACATAACTGAGTAATCCACACCGGGGCGCAGGGGTAGAAATTGGAAAATGTGTTTTTCATTTCATTTTGTCTCTAAAATAACGAGCGGCACGCAACATCATGCTTATAATTTGTTCTATAATAACTGCACGATTTACTTTTTGTAAAACTGAACTTCGATACCAAACCAGATGGCCCTCTAAAGGGAGGTTACATGACATCTTGGGCTGAGCTGTTTCAATAATCTTTCATACAAACTACAGTAGGTTTCCATGATGGTGCAGATGGTCCCGCACAAAGCCAGTAGATATAATGTAGCTGGATATCAGCTTTCTCTTCTGTGTAATTGAGGCTGTCCCGCTGGTTGATTTTGGGGGAGTTATTCTTAAAACAGGACCATATGGTGGGAGTGTTGGTTCTGGCTGGCATGGACCTTATTTGGAAAAGCTAACTCTTTGTCAAGGACTACGATTCCCATCGCATAGACTCTTTTTTCTTCCAGCACACCATTGGCAAAACCTAAAATCCCACTTTCATTTCTTGTCAGTATGATATCCATCCATATTCAACAGGGTCTGTTCAAGACTGGTTAAACAGGGAAATTGGGCGATATTCTAGAGGGATATTTGTGCTTGACACAATTGCATACCAAATAATAATCTTGCCAAACAACCGAGCCCTGATTATTCATTTTATGAGGTCAAACGAGGTGTTGCGAGATGACTGTTTATCTTTATAATGTAAAATACTAAAGCCTTGAGTTATTTTTGCCCACACTTCGTCAGCACAGAGAGCCCCCCCAAAACAAGCTCCAGCCTTATTCCACTTAAATTTCACAGTTGTTGTGTGGAGAAATGAATGCGAGAGCCTGTATGTGGTTGGATTACAGAACAAAATGACTTTGCTCTGTGCCCTTGTGTTTGTCTTCCAGCTGATTAACCAGAAGATCAGAATGTGCACACAGCTGAACAACTGCAGGTCATTTGTTTCCGTGCTGGAGTACCTCCTCGCCATTGGCAATTACCTCAACGAGAACGCCAGAAAGGAAAAGGCCAAGGGATTCCGCCTCTCCTCCTTAACTAAAGTACGACTCCACCACTGTTGCCTGACCTTTGATTGAGTTGCAGCACTAGGCTAATAAGACTACTCATTGATATACACAGCAGGGCTTCTCTTCCTTCAACTTTCTACCTTGTCCTTCCGGTTGCGGCCTCTCAAGTTCGCTCAGGTCTTTGACACAGTCCTCCAGACAGATGGTTGATTGTGTCGCTACCTGCCGTCGCAGGAGAAATTAAACTTCACGCAAAGTGTGGCCACTCGTGGGTGAATCTATTGGAAGTGAACCATTATTAAGTGCAGTCAGTCAGTGGATCTTTTCATTAAAGCACAATGTCTGAGCCTGTTTTCTGGTTTATTTAGAGAAAGACTGCATTTGTGTTCTTTACAGTCTTTCAAATAGAAACTCCCACTCAGCCATTAACACAAAGGTACTGATGTAGGTTAGAGTGCTAATGCCCTATCCTCCTCTCCCTCAACTTAGGGGGTTTATATGTAGCAACGTCCTAATGCAGAAACCTTTCTCAGGTCAAATGGCAAAACATTTTTACAAAAGCTAAGGAAAATAGCATCTTGACGCTAAATCATGAGTACTTCAACCAAAATCTGAATGTTTGAATTTGAATACATTAAGTAACACTGCTGGCAAGCTACAGAACAATATAAAAACCTAAAAAATAATGACTAGCCCTCCCCTCCTGGGCTCTGACAGCCTGTCGCAGCTTTAAGTGAGGTACTACTGTGTAAACATGTATACTCATGCGAAGTACTGTTAGAAAGCTGAGATCCTTGTGTTTCGATCGATGCCAACTGTTTCAAGATACACTCACAACCGCAGGTACAATCAGCAACACAAACATACAATTAGAGTCACCTTGAACCTTGAACCTTTACATACTTCGTGCAGCTCATGTTCAAGGACTCATCGTTTGCCCACCGATCAATAACATTCCAACAAAAACAGCCTTGCTACACTGGCAAAGGTCGAGTCGAGCCAATTCAGTGAAATATTCAGTGAAAAAAACCAAACAACAAAAACACTATTTCCGTCGATTAATACTCGCAAGCTGCACAAGCCAGTCGGCAGATGTTTTCTGTCCCACTCACACAGTCACACAGCTCTTATGTTAACATGCATACCGATTTGACACACCGTTAGAAAGCTGACAATCTTGTGTTGCGATCAATGCCAATCATTTTGAGATGCAATCACAACAGCAGCGTACCAGCAGCGCCACAAACCAGCAAACAAACAATTACAAAACTGAGGCAGCTCATCACTGAAGACTCCCAGTAGTCCATGAATCGATAATATTCTGACAAAAGTGGTCCTGGCAAACGTCCAGTTGGTTCCAGTAACATATTAAATCCAAAACACACAATTTTCGTCGTTAAATCTCCACAAACTTTACGAATGAGCACGCAGAAGTTGTAATCATTCACTTACATCCGTCTGTTACAGTCGCAGTTTATAGGTAATCTTAGGTAATAAAAACCTTCTAATTTAGTGTGTTGAAACTTCTATTATTCGATGCCAGTAGTACCTACAGTGATTCTGACTGCTGAGGGAAAAAACTCAGAGTGTTAGCTTTCAAAAGAGATCAAAACCACCAAAATGGTTCAAGAAAGGTTTTCAGTTCATTGTAGGTATACCCTGAATAGGCATTTTAGGCTAATTTTACAGGAGTGGAGATCACAGAACGCCACAGGAGGTATGTGCAAAATTATTTTTTATTATTTTTCAATATCAATGCCACTGCTACTTTCAATATCATTGCCAATGCTAATGTTCTATTTTAGTTTAATTGTTTGAATGAATTTATCTTACTTTTATTGTTGTTCTATTGAGAACTGTTGTTTGCCTTTACTCCAGATTCCTGACTTAAACTTTGAACTTTATTTGTCCCTGAAGGTCATCTGGTTTTGCAGACACAGACAATAAAACAAATATATTTATTACTGTCTAATGTTACAATAAGTTTTTGAGCAATCTGCAGCATAAGAATTTCCTTCTATCATCTTGTCTCGTCTCGTCCCGTCCTGTCCTCTCCTTGTGCTGGAAAAGGGGGTAACAGCTAGCCTGGCTCTGTCTGAATGTAGCATAATCCACCGAGAAGCATTTCTAAAGGTAATAACGACGGCACATTATAAAACTGTGAAACCACAGTGTGTTCTTCTCACACCTCAGTCTTTGTACAGAGTTTAGTGGTTGGTTGATGCTAAGCTAAGCTAACCAGCTGCTGTCTGTAGCTTCATACTTAATGCACAGATATGACAGGGGTCTCAATCTTGTCATCAAACTCCTGACAAGAAAGCTAATGAGCGCGTTTCCCGAAATGTTGCACTGTTCCTGTTAAGGTTCAGTAGTTGTTGGATGTATAGTCTTTAAGTGTTGTCTGGGGGTTGTGAGAGTCATTTCTGCCTTTCTCTGAATTTAGTTTGAACCACTCTTTTGTGTGCAAGTCTCTCTACTGGGAAGGTTTAAGGGGCAGTGCTCTTGGCACAGGAGTACAACGTCCTCTGCTCCATTTAATGAAGCCGAGGCCTCGTGTTCCTCTGAGGTGTTTCCAGGTCTAATTGAGAATAGTAAACTGTTGCCGCTGCTTGAGACAGACTCTCATCAAATTAATGGCCGACTGCTTCCAAGAAAAATGTATCAAGTCCTTCTCAGATCTTTTTTATTTTTTGATTCTTGCTTTTTACTTGCGAGCATCAATACTTGGTACATGTCTTGTATATATTTATCCCTCAGAGGCTGGAGTGGGCCTTAAATTGGTAAACAACATAACCTAGAAAAAAGACCATGAGTGCGTATCACAGGATTAGAGGGGTCCCTCTTGCATTTCAATTATACGGCTCCATGAAGTGCAACATGGCTTGAATAGTACAGTCGTAATTACCGTTTTATAAAAATATACGAAAGCAAAGTTACTCCTGCTATTTTACTGCGGCTACTGCTGGTTAATTATGACCAGTAATGAAAAATGAATTACATATAGAGAGAGTTGGGAGAAGTACTGAGATGTGCTGGCACTTGAGTAAAAGTAACAATAAAAATACTCAGTTACAAGCAAAAGCCTCTTATATTCTCAGTACCAGTGCCTCATTTCAGAATAATTTAAACAGAGTGTACCCATTCTTAGAGGTGAAATAAGTACACACATTCTGTACTCAAGTACAGGTGCTTGTTTAAAAAAAGACTAGTAAAAGTATTCATTGTATTTATTCCAGTAAAAAAAAAAAATAAAAAAGGCTCTGAAATATACTCCAAGTGTAAAAGTAAAAAGTAGTCATCTGCAGAACCTCCCCTTTTCTCCAGTCGAGCATCCCTCACTTGTCTGTCTCATCCTGTTATGTCATAGTTTTTAGTGTTATTACATCTTTTTCATCTTGTTGCATTGTGTTTTTGTTACGTCTGTTGTGCCTGATTTGCACTGATGGATACACCAAGAAATCGTCTTTTTTTTTTAATGTGTTCTTGTCCCATTCATTTAGGTCAGTAATTCCACTCATGCATTAAAACTAAAGTAACGAGCCAGTTTTGAAAATGTAAGGAGTAGAAAGTACAGATATTTGTGTTCAAATGTAGGGAGTAAAAGTTAAAAGTTGTCAGGAAAAGTACACATACCTGAAAAGTCTACTCCTACTTCCCTTTGACTGAAAAACCTACTTATTTTTTTAACACCGTGTCAAAGCAAAACAAAGCTTCCCACAGTAGTTAAACTGGGCAGTACAATTACAGGCTGCGAACAAACCCAACTGTCCTATCACCATGCCAACGCTTAAGTGGGAAAACCATGGACGACCGCAGCCATTCTTTAAATCACTACCTTCGGCTACTGGCGTCAGAACAAAGGGTCCCCTGTGTCCCCTGTGTAAAGAACAACATCTACAGAAAATTGTTTGTCCCTGTTGCCATAAAATATCTATATCAGTGAGGGCAGCCACTTTTTGAAGCAGGCCTTTTTGACTGTGTCCTCACCATCAAGTACCCGGGGCTCCTTTTAATGTAGCTGTTTAAAGATGTCCTGTCTGGATGTGATATTATGTTTTTCAATGAACCCGTTTTTAAAGCAGCATAATTCTGCACACGCAAGCAATTTTCTGCCCTTTGGCACAAGTGGACAATAAACAGAAAAGTATTTTTCATTTTTATTTCATTGCATTTGATTTCATGTATATTATATAACTAAACTAATTTGTGACACATTTGAAGTTGGTCAAGGTGGGGCAGATTTTAATTACTTTATATACTGCCAGGCAGCTTAATCCACGGTAATACATGACACATTTAATTTGTATTAATAAGAAGTATAAAGTACCAAAAAAAGTTAAAGTGTCTGTCTGTCACAGCCAGTTTCTTTAATGCTGTGTCAGCGTTGGAGACACAATATCACTCGAGAACAGAAGGAAAAATGCTTTGGCTGGATTTTTGTTTCTTTAAACCAATCACAACTGTCTTGGGTGGTGCAAAGCCCAGGATGCAGCGGCGTCGCCCTTGCAAAACAGTGCAGGGGAACTTGTTCTGGTGGAACATTTGCACGTGAGGAGGCAAACCCTAGCATTAAAATGGATAAAGTCCCTTGAAGGAAAACGTAACAGCTGCTAGGTTGTCGACATTTGTAACATTAGCGTTTCTCATAGGGACTGGGATTTCGAAAACAGGAACACGTAGACAGCGAAAGCGTAGGAGAATGCAGCCTGAAATAGGCGGCCAACGGCAGGCTTAGACCCAGAGGTACCAGAGTGCATGTATGACGTCTAACTGTGGCTCATTTCAGGTCATTTAACCACTGCTTCAACGGTAACAAGTTCACATGCGTTATCACACACAACTATAACCGACCACACGGTCAAATTCTCCACTGACTTTATGAACAGTTTCATCATGTTAAGAATATTACGCAGCAGTTGGTGCCTGATTGTTTGTGCTCTCTCTGTCTGTCTCTCGACAACCACTGTGAGTCTGCATCATTTCTCATCGATTAATTGTCAGTATGATAACTTTGACCATCCAATAATTCGCTCGCCTCTCGTCTAAAACGCATCATCAGCGCGCAGAACACTTACTGCCTATAGAAAACAACGAGAAAGAAAACAAAAAGAAAACAAAAAGCACTCGGCAGTGATGATTTGATCTACAAGATCACTTGTCGTAAAAAAGTGCTGAAGCATCGCTTCGGTGTACACCTGCAGGACTACACCTATGCTTTTACACACAGTGTACATTCAAGGACTTTTACAACTAAATCAGAGTTGCAGCTCCTTCATAATACACAGAAAATACAACATACAAAACAAAATAAGTACGTACCCAGATATACACTTACACGCCTAGGAAATAATTCTGTAGTGCATTTTTTGAATTTCAATCTGGGAAACATTGTCCGTCAGTTGTGACTGTGTTTGAGTATGAAACGTCAAGGTCCCGTGGAGCAGGTGTATCTGTGTGAGGACAACAGTCTCTGATTTCCTGTTGTTAGGCCAGCCCGAGTCCAATCCCGTCCGTGTCATTTTCTTAACCAGACATCGTCCAAGAACACATTTACATCCAGGCCGTAGCATGGCTGTCCTCTGCGACGGTGCGTCTGGCTCATCTGGCTGCGTGTTCATTAGATGCCGACTGCATTGTTGATCCCCGTGTGGTCCACTGCTCTTTAATCTAAACCCTGTGCTTTATTTCCAATGCCTACGAGTGTATATCTGTCATAGGTGATGCCTGTTTCAGCAATAAAGCTGAAAAAAACAACAGATTTTAGGAGAAAATTTAGCAAAGTTTGATTCAGATTGATTTCATTCAGTGATTCAGACAATCCCCAAAACCAAAAATACATAACATTCTTATTACCCGTAGTGCTGTTTATCCATCTAGACTGTTTTGGTGTGAGTTTCTGAGAGATGCCTGCCTCCTCTCGAATACAGTGAACTCTGTGTCCATTTAACATTGGTATTAGCCCTCACAACAAGCTGTTAGCAGGAAAGTTTTTTCAAAAGAAATTCCAAGGCAAAGCTTTGTTTACGATATAAATACGCAACACAAAAGATGCTGAAACACAAATCTGTTGTCATCCCACTATTTCCTTGGCCTTGAGTAAGGAAGCTGCATGCACAGTAGTATCTATCGCAGTACACATCGGTGTTGTTTTCTTTATGTTGTATGAGTCCTTGTGCTGTGTATCAAGGGGACCACAGGGAAGTGCCCTTTATTCACTCCCGTGTTTTCTCCATTCGCAGCTCTCCCAGCTCCGTGGGAGGGACAGGAAGTTCACCTTGCTCCATGCCCTTGCGGAGCAGATCATGTTGCATGAACCGTGCTTGGCCACTTTTACCCAGGAGTTGGCAGAATTTGAAACTGTCCCGGGAGGTATTTGCTAATCAAGATTTGATCAAAGCTGGAAAAAAATCTGTGTGGTTCTTTTTCAATTAAGGCCTGTTAAGTGAAACGTGAATTTTCTCTCTGTGTCAATGTTGGTTTTTTCTCCTCTCTCTATCTCTCTCTCTCTTGGAAAGCGTCCATCAAAGGCCTGACCGCAGAAGTAGATGGTGAGTAGATCACATTTTTTACTACTGTGTCCAAAGCCAGTATGCTGAGATTGCTGTAATACTGACCCCACGATTTTGTGCCAATGCAAGTTATTTGTGAGGAAGTGTGATAGTAACATTTACTAGATCTTCCTGTAATTGTAGCTTCAGTGGACTCTGTTGAAACACCGTGATCTCATTGTCTAGGGAACATACGGGCTCAATCCAATATATTGTCTGTATGATGACTTACAAACAGTTGCCACAAGCGCAAATACAGCACATCACAAGATCACACAGGAGACAGCATCTGATTTAAAGCAGCTATTTGCCTCACTGTTCAAATATGATGGATGGTAACCAAGGTGTGTATGTGTCGCTTCAGTCCTGAAGAATGAACTGCAGAAAGTCATTCAGTACAGAAAAACATCCAAGAAGAGAAACGCTGGAACTCAACACCCAAACTTCTCCAAAGACCTGAAGGTGAGATAGCAAATCTTGTGTTTATTATTTATTTACAATCATTTAAAGGTACAATGTATCTTCTCTTAAACAAACTCGGTATTGATTTAATTCATTGTTTCTCACCCAAGTGAATTACTTCCTATCAGCTAGTTGTCTCCCTCTTCTTTTATTGGCACACTGCTGCCTTTTATGGAGCACTGCCACCGCTAGTGAGGTAAATGCATACAAATACATTCTTGGATTATGCACTGATACTGTGCTCTGAACAGATATGAGCTGCATCCAAATTTTTTGCCGTAATATTTTTTCACCCCCTTCCTATAATTGACCTGTCACTTGACTGACACAGTTTACCACAAAAACGTTAAACCACTTCCTCTCACAGAGGCCTCAAACTCGCTGGTAACACGCTCTCGCAGTGGTGACAGGAGCTTCGATGTCCAAAAATGATAGGAAAAAAAAAAGCTTCATGACTTCAGAGCTCGGCTCATATAAATCAGATTCATACTTTTTCTCTAGTATCAAAAGTTATACAGCCTGTACTGTGCAAACATGAGCTGCTACCAAAGCAGCCTGAGTTTCTATGATGCAGATCTGCTGAAATGTGAACAAACAGGCTATAAGGCTTAAAACACTGAGCTGTTTTCACCAGATCTGTTTTCACCAGATCTGTTAAGCAAAGGCAGGATAAAGCTTGACTGATGATGCACAGCTGTTATTTTTTACATCATGATCCCTGAACTAAAGTCTGGCACTTTGGTAAAAGAAAAACTGAGGAGCTGAAGTTAGGAACCGTCTCTAAAGTGCATGCAAAAACGGCTTAGACGGCTTTTCGGATCTTTATAAAAGAAATTTCAGACACTTCAACCCAGCAAATTTCATCCAGGCTGTCTTCCATTATAAACACAACCTGCTGTACAATATTCTCAACACACATTTGCAGGTCCATTCTGTGGTCAGTTACAGATGGACTAATGTATAAACTTGCCGCTGTAGTAACAGGGGTAAAATTAACTGAAATAAGACGTAATTTTACGCATGCATTTGCACATCATATGTGTGTAAACAAATAGCCCTACACCTCTGAACTGTGACCTTTGAGCACCAAAATGTAATCAGTTCATCCTTGAGCCTGAGTGGACATCTGTACCATGTTTGAAGAAAGTTCTTAAGATGTTACGTTCAAAAAAAGGAGGAAAAGGAGGAATTTGCACAAAAAACCTCCGCTGATCTGTCCAGTAGTACGTGAGTTTAGTTACTGTGAAGCTGCAGGTCCACTGATCACACACAATGATTGCACACACACACACTCACACACACAAGTGATCGCATGATCCCCTCCTGGCTTATGCCTGTTTAGGATAAAAATGCACTGGGTGTATATGTGTAGATCTGTAAACACCTGTATATATTGTTTTATTTTGTCTTATACTTTCACGTATGCTATTCTAATTTGATTATCAGTGTGTGTGTTGTATTTGTGTGTAGCATGAAGGAACTACAACTCTCATTTCGTTGTACAACCCTGTGTTGTTAAATTACCCTGATACCTTGACACTTTAATATATGGTTTTCATGACAGTTCTAAATGTAGACTCTGCAGAGTTTAACCCCTAAGGCAGATGTTTTCAAAGTGGAGGCGGGCCTCCCCAGAGGGGCTCCAAACAGTTTTAGAAGAGGCTCAGTGAATGGGAGTTAAAAAAAAAGAAATTACATTAGTGAAATAAAGAAATGATGATTGATTTTGTAACTGAGATAGATCAGACATGCAGTAGTTTTGGAGAATTTTACCGTTTTTCAAACTTTCTAGTGTGAAAAACTAATAATTATTAGGGATGTCCGATATTGGCTTTTATGCCGATATCCGATATTCCGATATTGTCCAACTCTCAATTTCCGATTCCGATATCAACCGATACCGATACCGATATAGGCTATGTGGGCTTTTTTTCCTCAAAACTAATTTTAGGTAACATCACATATTTCCTGTCGTGGAATTAACACATTAGGGTTGTGCCGATGGGCGATCCGATTGGCGATTGAAGGGATGAACAACGATAGTTTTTTTCCCTTGGCGATATTACCAGAGGTTGTGGCTAACGCACAGTTAAGCGAAGGAGGGGGAGAG
>JAJHUR010091578.1:0-15051 GCA_027495735.1 Lutjanus campechanus
CTATTTCTATTCTTATAATTTCTTCATGCTTATATATACTTCTGTTCTTGAATGGGAACAACTGTAACACAAATAGTTTCCCCCCCCAGAAATCAATAAAGTTTTTTCTGATTCTGATAGCAGCAACCGCATCATAAATTATATTCATTGTAGACAGTTTAATCATCCTATAAATGTTACTTTAACAGCAAGAAATAACTAACATGAGGTCATAATCTATGCAGGCCCACTGAAATTTTAAAAAACATCATATTTTAGTGATGTGCACGGTGTGCAGTCACACCAATTTGAAGATGTTCTCAATGTCTAGTTGGCCAATCAGATTGCTTGGTTGGATCTATGTGTTGTACAATATTGTATTTGAACCTAAGTCTTACATGTCCTAAATTTATAAATGTAAAAAATGGTGATGATGGCCTGGCTTTAAACCATTTTCCTGACCTTTCTATCATTGTGAAAGCGACACATGTGGAACAGGGAGAGAACAGAATAGAAAACTGTTTGTAGAAATCTAATCACCATTTTGAGGGGTAAGAACTGTCTGGCTGAATTGTTGGGTAATCTCACAGTAATCGCTTTTTTAATATCCTCAGGAAATCCATTTTGGTGCCTCCTGGATATTGTGCCAATTAAAAACGAGAAAAGTGAGGTGGTGCTGTTCCTCTTATCCTTCAAAGATGTCAGCGAATCATATGGGAAAAGTCACCACAACAGCCAAGGAGACGGTGAGGCCCGGCTATGTGCCTGTCACCAATCCCACTTTAATTTAGATCTTCAAAATGTCACGCTGCCACATTCATTCAATAAAAAAAAGGCTAAATGGAAGACAGCATTTACACTTGTTCAGTTAAGCGTGGTGATTTTGCTCACAGGAATGACAGAGGCCGCTCACCAGACCAGGAAAAGCAATCGATCGCATTTTTCTCACGCTCGAGAGAGGGGGAGGACTATTCTGCACCAGATGACCAACCTGTTCAGCAAGAGGGGCAAGAGGAAACTGACTAATGTGAGTGTAAAGCCCTGGCTTAAAGGACCAGTGTGTAAGATTTAAGGGGCTCTATTGACCCCAGTAACCAATGGAGCCATGGTTAACCCTTTTCCTTTCGTGTTTCCTGTACCTAGATATGCTATGTGCAAGACTTATCTACAGTTAAAAGAAAACCAAAATGTTAAGATGAAAGACACATTTATGAAACCGCATCTTAAGTCAGCTAAATTCTAACCACTGCTACTGCTGAAGGAACTAAAACTAAACTAAACTAAAAACAAAAACCCTTTTAGTTTCATTGCGATTGGCTAGCAAGTCAGCTAGTGTTAGCATGTTGCAGGTATAAGTCCTGGCACTGGTCACTTGCTTCGAGTGGCATCAGGGCGTGCAGGGGAATGACGATCACCTGCCGAGACACTTGCTTGTCAAAGCTCCCTCAAATTGAACTCCACGTGAAGCAAAGACACAAATGGTGTTTGGCTACTTCCCTCAGAGTAAAGGCATTTGCTCTCTGAATTGCTAAACTTTTATGTAATTTACCATGTAAATACAGATGACATTTTAATCAAAGCTGGCTAATATTATTTATCAAGCACTGTGAAACCATAGTTAGGTTCTCACCAGTCTTCAGTCTTTGTAAATTATATTTTAATTAATGGTGAGTCTAAATCTCACATTATTTGTTTTTCTACCTAGTATTTTTTACAGTCGCTGTCCTGCAAACTGCCTGGTCTGCTCAAAAACCACGTTTATTCAAAATGTCAGATGATGACGATGATGAAGATGGATGATCATAAGCACGCATACTTGCTACCTTCAGTGTGTCATGCTGAGATAATTACTGTTTGCAAGCACTGACTCAGTAGGCACCGTAGAAAATGCAAATGTCCTTTTTCCATTTGGTTTCGTTTATCCAAAGTAAATATAATCCAAGCACCACAGATCTGTAATCTTCAGTAAGTTCATGAAATGATCTTCCTCTCTCCATCTGTCGTGTCAGCACCAGGATGTTAGTGACAGCACTGCACACTCAAACCTCATAGTCTGTGATGCATTCAGGGTTTTTGTGCGATTTACATGTGCCGTGTCTTTCAGAGTGTGTTTCAGAAGCCCTCTCTACCTGAGTACAAGGTGGCAGCTGTGAAGAAGTCACGTTTCATCCTGCTGCACTACAGCATCTCCAAGGCCTTGTGGGACTGGCTGATTCTGCTGGCGACCTTCTACGTTGCTGTCGCTGTGCCTTACGACATCTGCTTTGTCAGCCACGACGAGGGCGGTGACCACCACCACTCGCTTGTCAGTCGCAGCACTATGGGAACTGACATAGCAGTGGAGATGCTCTTCATACTCGGTATGATTTGTCCACATTTGATTAGATTAGATACCCTTTTGTTCTTTGCACAGACTCGCTATCTGTATCCACTCTTTTTTTTACTTTTTGTTTCAACTTATTTACAAAAAATTATTCACAATAATTAAAAAAAAGAAATTTGAACGACAGCTTTTAAACAGTTTCACCTATCAAGTCTGTCCCCAGATAGTAGGCAATTGTATTGTGCTTTCTGTAAGATAATTGCTAGCTTGTACCACTATAATTTTAAAGACACCTACACTGATTGCACGCTGCGCACCAGCTGACCTTTATGTTGAAGCATATTGAGCAGCGTTATGAAGAAACAACAACGTTCCTTTAAAAAGTATTTTCCAGCGCAGCTGCAATGGTTTCCCTGACGATGGCTAACACATAACTAAACCTCCTACCTTTCTCACCCACTCAGGGTGTCTCTGTTGCCCCAGGTTACGAATCATAATTAGATTTCTCTCACTTCGACCCACTTTTTCCTCCTAAGGAAGTGTGATAGCACATCTGTCATGAGGCTCACTTCCTCAACAAGTTTGTCTGGGGACAGGCAGTGATATTCATGCGCGTTTAACTCACCTGCTATCACATGCTGTTGCTTCTTTCTTTCCTTTGTGTGAAAGTAAATCACGTTTATGGCAAGTTTCAATGAATACATTTACAGTGGAGCGCTGCTAAATGTTGAATTAATTTCACTTGCACTCGCAATTCGATCTTATTGCAATAAACAAGAGGAGAACTTGTCTTTGCATGAAAAGTTAAATGTACTGTCATAGATGTGTTGCATGCATTTAGATACAAGGAAATACTGCTAATGTTGCTGTTGCTGCCTGTAATTTGTCTACAGTGTGTTTTTTTAGTAGAGCTACAAAAAATTGAGGTGGGATGAGGGGTATGCTGTCCCCCTTGTTAGCAAAATGTCCAAATTTGTCTTGCTGTTAACCTGCTATCCACCCTTTTTGTCCCCTAGTAGCAGAGCGTGTTCAGTTGAATATGTTAGTCTAGTCTGCATTTATCCTCTTTGATCCTTTACCTGAGTTTGAGGTCACAGTGAGGTTTGTGAAAGTTTTGCAAATTAATATTCCTGATCATGGCTCTGTGTTATGAGTATAAATCTATGGCGTTGTCCGTGATTCTGAAGTAGCTGTCAGATTTGGTGGGGTGAGGGGAAACAACTTGCTTCAACCATAGATTATGTATTAAATCAGATTTCAGCCTATTTAATATATTTAGTCTGTGGCTCCAACTCACTATTTGGACTGCAGCACTAATTTTTGAGTGCACAATTGCTACATATTGCTCCTAAATTTACATATTATTTGTTGATCTATGAAGCCTTTTATATAACTATGTAGAAAATGAACTGGGCCTGTCCACCCCTGTTAGAAATTAACCAATTACCTACTCAAATTGTGCACTACAGTACTTCCCCATCTTCAGTAGCTGCTGCAGCTATTAATTTAAGATCTGCTAAATGATTTTAGATGTATTACAATTTATCTTCATTTTCATTTCACTTTTTTCCCTAGTGAGCTACAAATTAATCACCTCTTTTATAATTCTGACAGGTTTATTACTAATTAACTTGTAAATTATGTTTGTTTGTCCTTCTCATCTTCTGCTGAGGTGTACAGTACCATGCAATGTTTTTCTTTCTATTATGTCTGTTTCACTTCTGTTGTTACTGTTCCTTTTCAGATATTATCCTGAATTTCCGCACCACCTATGTGAGTCAGTCAGGTCAGGTTGTGTACGATGCCCGGTCCATCTACCTCCACTACTGCACCACTTGGTTCTTTGTGGATCTGATCGCAGCTTTGCCCTTCGACCTCCTCTACGCTTTCAACATCACAGTGGTAAGACAATTATTCAAGATATCTTGAAGTACAATATGGCCCCCAGGTTTTATTCTTTCCCGTCTCTTTAAGTGCACCAACTTTTTAGAATAGCCGCTGTAGTTTTAGTAGTGCTATTCCCCCAGAGCATTGGACAGGAAATAATTATCCCTCCACATCCAGCCACTTCACTGAGCATCCTTGTTTGCCCGCGCGCTTCAGCTCTATCCTCCAGATAAACACTGGTGCTTCTCATGGATTAGTCTCACTTTGCCACAGGCCTCAGCTGACACACAAAGACAACTCTCTCTAGCTGCAGTCTTGGTTTTGCTGAAATTGACTCTGGTTAAAAAACTTTACTGCTAATAGTACAGTAACATTAAATTTAGAGCAAGTGCTCCTCAAAAAAGACTATTAAAAGAGACTGAATCAAGGTTAGAAGAGAGAAGAGAATGGGCCACAGGTTATACTAATGAATCTGCCTATATGTAATGTAATTAACAAAACTTAACTTGACAAAAGGTCCAAATAAAACACCAATAGTGTGATATATTTGGAATAATATAGCACTTTACCTCGCCTTTTCTGATGGGAAACCACCGTTATATAAGGCAAATAATATTCTCTCTACATCAACCAAACTTCATAGACAAAATCTGTAATTTTACCTTGCAGAACACAGCAGTTGCTGATCTATTACTGCCTCGATCTGTTTAAGCAAGTCAGAGAAAATGACCCAGCCTGTATGCTCTGATCTGCTTGTCCAGACCTCGCTGGTGCACCTGTTGAAGACAGTTCGTCTGCTGCGTCTCCTGCGCCTGTTACAGAAGCTGGACCGCTACTCCCAGTACAGCGCCGTGGTCCTGACCCTGCTCATGTCCGTCTTTGCTCTGCTGGCTCACTGGATGGCCTGCGTCTGGTACGTCATCGGACGCAAGGAGATAGAAAGCAGCGACCCCGTCACCTGGGACATAGGTGAGCACTCTGTGTGTGTGTGAGTTTAGAGTATAATGTTCTTCCTCGCTCATTAAGCTCTGCTGAGACGTCTTTCAGTGTCTCTCATGGTAACCCCAATGGACCGGCGCTGCACATCTCCAGTCACGCTTGAATGCCTGCATTATTTCAACCTCTAGCTTGTCTCGGCTCAGAGGAAGTGGAGGTCACAGAGTAATTACATTATATTGCCAGTAATGCATTATATCATTCTACATGATATCACCCAACAACCATTGTAAAGCAGTGAGAGTAATCCATCGAAGCAGCCTCTGAGGCTGGTTTGCACCAACAGGGATTGATTTTTAAGCCAGATTAAATTTAACTTTTAAATTGTGTCGCACCAAGCTTCAAAGTAGCTTAAAATGAGGAAAGATTCAATTTAAACTCCTCTTTAAATCCCTGTTTGGTTTTTAAATTCTTTTGCGCCAAAACTTTAAACTCCAATTAAAAATGGGATCCAGTATTGACTTAAAACTTACATTTGAGGAGGTTTAACTTTTAAAATTGCTGTCTTTTTGAGATGGATTGAGCACAATTTCAAGGACAAACATGTGCCTCTTCTTTCTTTCACTCCAGATGATAAATCAGCCAACAAGTTTTTCTCAAAGGAGGAGATATTAGAACTTCTCTGCTGAGTAGGCTAATAGGCTAGGCTAGCTAGAAAACAATGCATTGTTTTGTTAAGGACCACAGAGCAGTCGAAAGTTAACATGCTCCATATTGATTAAACTCCCAATTCATTTCTGTTTACATCACTAAACTTAGACTTACTAAACTGAAATTAGTTTTTAATTGTGCTACAGAACTGGTCTTAATTTTGGATTCCTGGATTAGCTAATTTTAAACCCAGTTTTGCTGAACTCTTTGTTGGTGTTGGCCTCCCACGTTAGTCTTAACACAACAATCTATGGTCCTCGTCCCCCAGGCTGGCTCCAGGAGCTGGGAAAGCGTCTGGAGACACCGTACATCAACAGCACCATGGGTGGTCCCTCCATGCCGAGCGCCTATATCGCCTCTCTCTACTTCACCCTCAGTAGCCTCACCAGTGTCGGTTTTGGCAACGTGTGTGCCAACACAGATGCAGAGAAAATCTTCTCCATCTGCATTATGCTCATGGGTGGTGAGTCTACTGGTGATTACAGAAAATTGACAGAATTATTATAAATGCTCCGAGGATCTCATAAAATGTGACCCCCCCCCACCTCTCTCACACCTCCAGCCCTGATGCACGCAGTGGTCTTTGGCAACGTGACAGCCATCATCCAGCGCATGTACTCACGGCGCTCTCTCTATCACACCCGGATGAAGGATCTCAAGGACTTCATCCGAGTGCATCGGCTGCCTCAGCAGCTGAAGCAGAGGATGCTGGAGTACTTTCAGGCCACCTGGTCAGTCAACAATGGCATCAACGCCAATGAGGTGGGTGAAGTATTAGCGTTTTTGCAGTTCAGTTCGCCAAAGTAACCATTTTCCTGTGATATCTCTCAATATTTTAGTCCCAGCAAGAAGTTTTTTTTCTGTTAAAGTGAATCTCTTCTTCATAAGTAATTCCACTGTTGAATGTGTGGGCTGCAGAAATGTCTTTTTCATGAAGGAAGAAAATACATTTTGTGTGGGTGCTAGATTCTAGATTCAGAAATGTCATCCATAAAATGTGGGTCACCTCAAATTCTCTGGAGTCTTATTCCATTTCCTTAAGTAGACGGCACTTTGTTGCAAATAGAACTTCAGTGACAATGCCAGAACTGATCTAGGAGAAGTTCCCTGTAATTACATGAGTAGGAGTTGAAATAAAGAGAGAATACTCATTAACACCATCTCCGCCGCCATCTAGATAATATATTCACTGCTGAAGGTAAGACACACAGCTGCAGGTTTCTGAGATCGTGCTGCCTTCAACACCTTGTGTGTGTTTTTATTGAGCAGCTCGGCTTGTCATGTGAGTGCATCGACCTTTAAAACCACAATCTGTGCTTCTTATCTGGTCTTGCATTTAGCAGTGGTGGAGGAAGTATTCAAATGCGTTAGACTCAACATATCGGTATCTCAGGGTAAAAATATCTAATTCCAAGTATAAGTATTTTAAAGCAGGGCCCCTTTTGAAGTTGGACCAAGTGTGTTTTTTCAATAAGTAGAACAGCATAACTATCTGACTGTAGTTTTGTTTACAGGAACCTGATTATTCTCATGCCTTTTGGCTCTGGTTTGGCCCCAGACCACATCGCCTTTTACCAAAAGGGTTCTTCCTGAATCCTGTAGCTCTACCTAGAACCATTTGCCCCTCAGTTAACGAAAGGGTTCATAAAGAGTTCTTTGTTTCCATTAAGCCCACCGCTTCCTCGGCCTCAGACTGGGAGATGCCAGCACAGTGAAATCGGCAGCCTTTATGGTCAAATTCCTCCGTTTCCAGGAAAAGGACAAATTATGCATTTTAATTTCGACATATTTTTATTCACTTATTTGTCATTGTCAACTACTGGACTGCGGGAAAGTGGCTGCATTAGGCTACACGTGCTGCTACCATAACATTTTTAGCGGAACCGTCACAGATTCAGTGGGACACTGACAGATGACTCAAACTGTTGTTGACCTGCTGACGAGCTGCTTTCGCTTTGCGGCCTGCGTAGACAAGAAGTTAGTGTGTTTGACTCAACCTGGTGTGACTCTTTCACATCTCATGGAATCATTTGATTTTCTCTTTAAAGTATAAATATGTCCTAGTAGAGCTCAGAAATAGATACAGAACAACAACCAAATCATGACAGCAGCCTTCAGTCATTTGTCATAATAATAATTATTTCAGTTAAAATAGCACCTTTTAAGAACAGAGTTTACAAAGCGCTTTCACAGACAAAGCAAGAGCAGGCTGCCCACGAGGCTGTATAACAACAGAGAGCCAAAACAGTACGGCCAGACAAAACCAAGACAAAGTTCAGGTAAAATTAAAGTAAAATTAAAACAGAAAGCAAAGATCACAAGACACAGTAGAAGAATACAGAGCAATAATGAGATGAGAACAACAAAAACAAGAAAAAATATGTTGATATAAATAAATAGAAATAAAAGGAATAACAAAAAAACAACATCATATAATATTGTCTTGTCAATACTGATAAATAGAAATAAAAATAATAAGATAAGAATGAGAATAAAAAGGTAAAAGGACATGTCACATAAAAGTAAGTCTATAAAAATTGGTTTTAAGAAGTGATGAAAAGAAGTCTCTGATTCTGTGAGGCTTATCTCCTCAGGCAGGTCGTTTCACAGTCATGGGGCCCCGACGGCAAAACCAAAGGCACCTTTAGATTTAAGCCTCCAGTTTGGAGCAGCGGGAAAGGCCCCACCTGAGGATCCAAGGCCATAAACTGGCTCATATGTGGTCAACATTTCTGTTATGCAGCTTGGGGCCAAAGCGATCGCTAAAAAATTTTAAATAAATTCTGGGGTGACGTGATGTTGCCCGTTAAAATCAGCAAGAAGCCATAACTCAAGAATAATTATGACAAAATTATTATTAATTATATATCCAAAAGGTCAGAGGTCAACTTCACTGTGACATCATAATGTTCAGCAGTCTATCAGTGTCTCTATGTGAAGTCAGCATGTTTCTCACTAGAAATTATTCACTGGAATCACACATGTATAGCGACAACTTCCATTTTTGAAATCTTGTTTCAGTTAGGGACATCGTATGTAGGGGTCATGCTGATGTGGGTGGTGGGCTGCTTCTGTTCTGTTCTCTCCCTCCACCCCTCCCTTCTCCTTTTCCCTCTCAAATCCGACCGGTGCCGTCAGGTCGCCGCCCACCATGTGTCTTGGATCTGTCCGAGGTTTCTGCCTGTTAAAAGGAAGTTTTTCCTCGCCACTGTCGCCAAAGTGCTTGCTCATGTGGGGAGTGTTTCAATTGTCGGATGTAAATATGATTATAGAGTGTGGTCTAGACCTACTCTATATGTAAAGTGTCTTGAGACAACTTTGTTGTGAATTGGCGCTATATAAATAAAATTTGATTTGATTTGATTTGATTTGATTTGATTTGATTTGATGTTGGTGGAATCTCTGCTGTCGTGGCAGCATTGCAGTAGGTGCTTCGCCATCTTGTGTGTGGTGGGGATCTGCGCTTTACCTTTAAAGTGTGTTGTAATATGTTCCAGATTTAAAAGCAGTTTTCCCAAATTAAGCGTACGCACGTAGGGCTTAGAGCCAATCGCTTGAGCGAGTTGTATAACGACTATTGGAGCAGTTAAATAAGTGGGTGATATATGATGCTAAGTTTACTTTTAGGTCTTATAAACGAACAGAAACCAGTGTTCGTCACATCCGACTGGTTGAGATGTCTGCCCAACCTTTTCATACAGGACACAATGATGAACAGAACAACTGTCACCAGTAATTAATCTTAGGGTGAAGTGATAAACTGAATCAAAGGGTTTCAGAGAGGACACGGTGGTGTTTCTGTCGATAACGTCGCCATAATCCAGGACAGACAGGAGGACGGCCTAAATTATCCGCTTCTTACTGAACAGAGAACCCATTTTTGAGACAGACAGTACGCAGTCTGTTGCTGTTTGATTTTTCTTTGAAAGTGCTCCTTGTCATGTTTTTTTTATTTTTTTTTATTGATATTTGTGTGGAATGGTTTAGTGTAAAAGCGACAGTGGTATCACTCAGAAAGGTGGGCTCACTGTTGCAGATGCATTTCTCGTTCAAATGGATTGCAGTGGTGGTTGAAGGGTGGCTGGCTGTTTGTGGGACAAAGTACAACTTGTAATAAAAACACACAAGGAACAATTATATATCTAACTATTTGGAGGCATGTGGAGGCCAACTAATTTTCTAGCATGTAGGACAGCCTGTGGCACTTGTTTGTCATCCACTCGAGAAGGCACATTTTCATGTTTTGTCCATTGGAAGGTAGCTTGAGAAGGCACTTTATCCCGTTTTGTCCTCTAGAAGGGCACTCTGGAGAGCACCTCATCACGTTTTGTCCACTGGAGGGTCAATCTAGAGAGCACTTCATCATGTTTTGTCCACTAGAAGGCCACTATAGAGGGCACTTTACCACATTTTGTCCATTGGAAGGGGAGCCCATTAGGCATTTTATCATTTTCCACCAGTGGCTGATGACTAATTTTTCCTGTCTTCTTTTTTTAGCTGCTGCATGACTTCCCAGATGAACTGCGAGCTGACATTGCCATGCATCTGAACAAAGACATCCTGCAGCTGCCTGTATTCGAGCGAGCCAGCAGAGGGTGTCTGCGCTCCCTCTCTCTGCACATCAAGACCTCCTTCTGCGCACCGGGGGAATACCTTATACGCCACGGAGATGCCCTACAAGCCAACTATTTCGTCTGCTCAGGTTCCCTGGAGGTTCTGAAAGATGGCATGGTTCAGGCCATCCTGGGTGAGTGTGCACCATCTGTGAAACACGTCTCCCTCGCTCATCTTTCAGCTGTTTTGCATCTTGTTGTCACTGCTCTTTGTTGACTGACAATCCCTGCAGGCAAAGGTGACCTTATCGGGGCTGACCTCCCACAGCACGACCAGGTGATCAAGACCAACGCAGATGTAAAGGCGCTGACCTACTGTGACTTGCAGTACATCAGCGTTCGGGCTTTGAGGGAGGTCCTTGGACTGTACCCAGAATACGGCAGCAGGTTCAGCTCTGACATCCACCACAACCTCACCTACAACTTGAGAGAGGGCAGTGAAGCTGATGTAAGACATGCACTATTACATTTAAAGCTGCTACGAGTTTTTAACTGGTTATGAAACAGCCTCCGTTTATTACTGATGCCTCTAAATGACCTGTGTAAGATAACAAGACAATCCTCGAGACTCTGTGTAGCTCTTAATGGCTTAATGGGTTTGAATCTGAGTGGAATCAGATGAAACAACCCTGTGTTAATATTTTTTCCAGGCAGAGCTACAGTGAGTCATATGCTAGCCAGTAAAAAAAAAAGAAGCAGGAGGATATTTTTATTTAGATACTTTGATTTTTGATGTTACAATTTGTTTATTACTGTGGAAACACTACCTCTTTTGTCCACAGGGGCCTCCAAAATTAACAAAATATGAAAGTTCCATGTAATAGCTTTAAGCAGTGGATAACGCTGCAGAGAAATGCACAGAAATTTTAGTTACCCAGTTTTCTTTCCTGCTCATCAGCATCAACATACCTATACTTTGCCACCAAATGTAGTGGCAAGTTCTTGTGTGTGTAATCTTGTTAATTGTGGCTTCAATATCTCTAGGGAGGAACAAAGTTTCCGTGGTCATCCAGGCTGTCTCAGGTATGTTTTCCTCACTAAGGTAATTGCTTAAGCCTTGATCTGCTTGTTACATCTGAGGGGTGAACTAAAATGAAAAAAGTGATTCTGACCCCTGGTTAAAACAAGTTAACTTCACTCAATTAAAAATAATTTTTTAAAAAAAGTGCAATTAAATTTCCACATATGTGTTCTGCGTCCAGCTGTGTGCTGCGTCCACAGCTGGATCCTGTAGCAGTATCACAGTCTCCAGCTGTCCACACAGCTTCTCCTTCAGGTCTTTCAGCACAGACCTGCAGACCTTCTCAACGGTCTTGGGGTCCGTGTTGAAGTCTCCAGTGATGGAGAAGTCCCTCCATCGTCTGGTCCACCAGGCTCTTTATGTGGCCGACCCACTCTTCCTGCTTGCGCTTCTCGAGAACGCTGCACTTTTTCAGCACTCTCGCCGTGAGCAGGGTGACAAACAGCCGCAGCTGCTTCTCACTCTCTGCCCCGGTTGTAGATTTGCGTCCAGATGAAAGATGATGAATTAAGATGCAACTATACACAGTATATGTGGCTTTTAGATTTCCACGGCAACATCCTTTATTATCTTAAAAATTCACGTAGCATATGCACTACAGGAAACATTAAAGGAGAAAGCTGACCAAGGTAGCAAGCTTGATCATTTAATTTGATTTAATCAGGCATAAAAAGGGTTAGCTATACCCATTTTAAAATGTCTTCATTACTTCATCTGTGAATCATTTCACAGCAGATTTCTCACATTGATTTTGTCAGTTACTTCTTGCCACATCTGCTGCCTGTGCATATTTGTTATGGCTCAGTTCAATTTCCTTTGAATTTGTGCTTACGTGGCTTCTTTTTCTTGTGCATTTAGGAGAAGATTGCTAACACGGGCTAGCTAAATGCTAGCTAAAGCTACAACTGAAAATAAGGGAAAAGACAGCAAGAAGACAACCTGCAAACCGTTATGCAACACTCCTAATTAAACCCCTTAGCTTAGGGAAATATTGTGCTTTGGGGACAAAGTCTGAAGCATTGATATGATGGGTATATTGGTAAAAAAAAAGAAAAAAAGAACCCAAATAATCTTGCAGCTTTAAGACTTTTGCAGCTTCTGCTCATTTCCACAAATGAAAGAAAACATCTAATTTTCCATCCATTGTCTCCTCAGGGACACACTTCTGTGGACCATAAACTACCCTTTATTATCGAGGCAGATGAAGCGGGACCTGGAGAAGACACGAGACGCTCTCAGCAGAGGAAAGTGCCCTTGTTACATGGAGTGGGCAGCCCCGCTCGTCAGCCCTGCCTCAGCACCCTGTTAGGAGAGGAGCTCCGCCACATCAACGCACTCCGCCTCTGTCGCTCACCTGTTCAGGACGGTAGAGGCCGCAGCCCCTCTCCTCAGCCGTTCGCCAGTGACGAACTCTCCCAGTCTCCTGTGCCCAGGCTTCCCGCTGACCCAGGCTTGAACCACCGGCCTGCCAAGCTACTCATGCCATCCTTACCTTGTGTCAGTCCACTGAACCTCAGCCCCAGGTGACCTGCTCACCCTGCTTCACCTAAGCATGCTTCAGTCATCACTTTGCATGTATTTAAAATGATCTAACGCTCATTTGTGTCTCTGCCAGGGTCGTGGATGGAATTGAGGACAACGGTCACACATTTCATTTTAATGTAGAGCAGAGTGAGACAAAGACTAACGTAGCAGGTAAAATCTCTGCAAGCTGTATGTGACACTTTGCTTATTTCTCTGTGTTCAACCAGTACCTGTAATCTTACTCATTTGGGATTAGATGTCATATTATACTCTCAGAACTTTTTATACTTTTTCAGACCGATTCCAGGTGAGTGCAAACCTGCTTCTGGAGACAGAGGAAGTGAGACAGAACATCAGCAAACTCAACAAAGAGGTATGGTCATTATATACCAAAACATATAGTGTTAAATGTACTGTAAGAATAAAGTAGGTAATATAGTAAGTAAAATTTTATTACATAGCACTCTGAGTTTTGAATCAAACTCCAACTCTTTGTTTGTTTCGAAATAGATTAAATAAAATGCTGTCGACCTACAACCTTCTACTGAGATAATTTACTCTTCTTCTGTAGATAAACTTGAATCTTTGAGCTTAAGAAACCTCGAAAAGATTGTATTTCAAGGATTGTTCACAGTTAGCTAAGAACCTGATTTGTTGTTTATTGGGTGCTTGAAAATTGAATGGTTTCGTTTGAAAATATTAAATTATTAACCATTATTCACCTTCAATTCAGTTAGTTTACTCAACAATGAAACCCAGTTAAAAAGAAGCAAGAGGAGATTGATTTTTCTTTAGATAATTTTATTTTTTATTTTCATTTTATATGGAAAAAACTGCTTTTGTCCACAGGGGCCTCCAAAATCAACAAGATATGACAGCTCCTTGTAGTAGCTTTAAAATAAAATAAAATGAACTGTTACACAGTGCTCATAACAGCATACACATATATATAATTCTATACAGAAAAATGTGTGACAATATACAAAAAAATAAATTACAGCCTTGAGAAGGCAAGGTGGTAAAAATAGGTTTTGAAAAAGAAAAAGTTTGCCAAAGTTTGGAAATGTTGATGTTTCTTAAAGTCTATTCAAACAGGGAGCCAGTGAGCAGATGCAAGGTTTGGTGCGATGTAGTGTGTCTGCTGTTAGTTTTGGAGAACATACACAAGTTTTACCTGCAGTCTGTGACAGAACTAGACCTTTATCATTTTCCTACATGTGTGTCAATGATCCTTGTCATCATGAGTTATATAAAATTATTTCAGAAATGCCCTACAGCCACCTTTTCTTTTTCCTCTCAGGTGAACAACTTGAACCAAGAGGTATCCAACCTGGCCAAGGAGCTCCACGACATAATGCATTTCCTTCCGTCTCATATGGCCATGCGCCACTACACCCCTCCGGTCTCCTCATATTCCTACGGCGTACCGATGGCTCCCAGTCCTGGTGTGACTGCTTCCAGCAACTTCCAGCCCCATGTCCCCTTGAATATTTCCACAGGGCTGCACCTCCATCATGAAGCCATCAGCCACCCTGCCAGAAATGTGTGGGGCTGCAGCGGGATGTCGTCTCAGGGCAGAAGTCCCACCTTGCTGCGCTCTTCAAGCCCGATGTCGTCCTGTCTGCTCCTGTGCTGCTCTGACAGAGAGGGAGGCACAGCCCACAGGTTACAGAACCAGTGTGGCACCTTCCAAACCTCCAGAACAACTCCAAACTCTCCTTACATGACCCACCGGCATGCACAGGGGAGTCCGTCCCTCCTGGCTCTCAGTCCGGCCTTCAGCAGCTTCCCAGTGATGTGTCAGGCCCCGCAGGTGGCCTACAACGCCTCTGTTCCCACCATGAGCAACTCTCGCCCTCTTTGTTCTCCAGGAAATTCTGGCTACTCCCTTCCATCACTGAGTGTTCAAACCAATTCTGATTCTACCCAGACACCCATCCATTCCTCCATCACCCCCACAGGCCAGCTGCAGTATCACACTACCTTCAGCTCTCTCGCCTCTCCAGGAGTCCACAGTTCAGTCTGCTCAGGGCACAACCAGAGCCAGCAGGGCTCCA
>JAJHUR010091579.1:0-25122 GCA_027495735.1 Lutjanus campechanus
ATTCAAGTGTACTTCAAGTATACTTCTTTTAAACTAAAATTAAGAGAGTATACTGTCAGTTTACTTTTTATGTACTTATCAGAGATATACTTAACAAAGTTAATGTTAAGTATACTTGTTTATACTGAAAAATATACTAAAAGTCTAAGTATATTTAGCCTGTACTTATACTTAAACTTTTGATTGAGATATACTGAACAAAGTCAATGTTGAGTACACTTGACTTATACTGAAAATTATACTAAATGTATATTTGCCCTTGTACTCAAACTTTTGATCGAGATACTCAATGAAAGTGTCATACTAAATTGCCAGGCTAAATATACTTAGACTTTTAGTATATTTTTCAGTATAAGCCAAGTACACTTAACATTAACTTTGTTAAGTATATCCCTGATAAGTACATAAAAAGTAAACTGACAGTATACCCTTATTTTAAGTCCAAAAGAAGTATACTTGAAGCACACTTGAATATACTTATTTTTCGTAAAGTATTGAAATGTTTATGCATCACTTCTAAGTAGAGGGTAGTCTGGTGGCATAGTGGTTAACACTGCTGCCTCCCAGTAAGAAGGTCCTGCGATCGAATCCAAGTCACCCATAGTGTAAAGTTGTACAGTGTAAGAGGTTAACTGATTCTAGAGTATCCATGGGTGTGAATGCAAGAGTAAGTAGTTGTCTGTCTCTGTATGTCAGCCCTGTGACAAACTGGCATCTTGTCCAGGATGTACCCATACCTTATTTTTAAATACTATTTTACAAACTTACTAGTAAACTAATAGTATACCTAGAAGGTTACCTGCAGTATACTTCAAAGTGTACTTTCATAAACTAAAGGTGTTCCAATTTAGTCCCAAGAAGTATACTTATAAGTATACTGTTAGTATTTTATATTAGTATACCTGGTACATAAAAGTATACTTTGGGAAATATACTTAACTATACTTAAGTATACTTAATAAAATGTACTTGAAGTGTACTTCTTTTTGCTAAGGGTGTGCCAAAAGCGGTGCAGCTAATTAGCTTCCTAGGAGGGACTACTGGCAGCTACAGTATGGGCATGGTTTCAGGTGTGTTGCTGGATATGAGTAACAGTCTTCTTGTGTTTTCTTCAGTATCTTTCAACTGCAGGGAGCCTATGGCTGTCAAAATGACTACCTGGAGATCAGAGAGGGAAACTCCACCGGGACTCTGGTTGGCCGTTTCTGCGGAAACTCACTCCCCTCCAACTACACCTCTGTGACGGGTCACATCCTGTGGGTGAAGTTTGTCTCAGATGCATCAATCAGTGGAGCAGGATTCAGAGCCACCTTCTCACATTGTGAGTGTCACCATATGAGACTTTGTTGGATCACACAGCACCTGTCGTGGTCAGGAAGAGCCATATTATGCCATTAGTCCTACAAATATCTTACTCATGTAACTGTCTCTGTTTATTCCTTTGTTGACTTATGTTGAGTCTGAAATAAAACCTCAAATTCTGATCAAGGGGAAAACCTAACATTTGACTTGCTCTCTGTTTCTCAGTGTATGGTAATGACTTGACGGGGGAGTTTGGTCAGATAGCATCACCACTTTATCCCAGATCGTACCCCAATAACGCCAACTACCGCTGGACCATCACCGTGGAGGCAGATAGCTACGTCCAGATCCGCTTCTTGGATATGGACATAGAGGACCTGTATGACTGCTACTATGACCAGCTCAAAGTATGACTGTGTGCACAATCACATTGTATACTTGATTTAACTATTACAGTTGGTACAATACTACAACAGAATATTTGCACCATTATGTGTTCGTATAATGGAAGTAATATTTTTCACATAGTATGTCATTGCACTGGAAAAAACTTTTCTAAGCTGTCTCAAAATAATGTATCTTATGTATCTTTAAAAAAATTAGGAATGTTCTCAACAGTTACATAGGCCTGTGTGTTGTATTTATGTAATTGAGTAGTTTGCTTTGCTCATGCTGTAGTTAAACTTGGTGAGGCTTGCTGTGCTAAAACCACTGCTGCTACATAGACGCACATCACATACTGTGCGTAGGGCACCAGGACAGCCTCTCACATCTCCACCTACTGCATTAATAAACTCTGTAGGGACGCCTTTGTCCTCAGCCAGTATTTCTGTCTTTCAGAGACTGTAACAGGATCAGTTTCAAAGATACTAAAAGAACAAAGACATCCATAGGTACCAACCACGTCATGCAAGATTGTTGGGAATAATGGCCACTCATAGAGGGGTCCCATAACATCTAACCTCAAGATACTGTATGTAAATGGAAATGTGTTTTATGGGTACCAACAAGTCTTCCTTTTACAGATATCTTATGCTGTTTTGGGCAAAAAACATGCAGCTTTTTGCATGCAGTATAAATGTTTTATTTTCACTTTCAATATTCCTGTATACACAGTGTCATAAACTGGGCCTGAGTGTAAAGCTTTTGGATTCAATGCCCAGCTATATTCATGTGTGATGATATTAGGGCCCTATCTTACATTGATCTAAAGTGCAAGTTAAAAGTGTGAGATGCAGTGGATTTAATATATTCAAGGTGTGTCCAAATCCACTTTTGCCAGCTTGTGCCAGGGACACAGGGGTATCCTGTCCTGTCCCACCTCTTGTGCCACAGTGCACAGTGGGATACACCTATCAGCTGTGACCAAGTGCCATGATTAATTCATGGGTGAGTTTAGATCAAACATGCAATATAAGCCAATCAGAAAGTCAGCTCTCATCACCTTTGAGAAACGGGTGCGCCAGCAGTGCAAGCGGCGGCAGCATGATGGTGGATTTACCAGGAGGAAACAAAGAGAAAAGATTTGAAAGTGAGGAGACAGATCCCGTGGGTTGAGAAGTGAAAGTGCAAGAGCACGCAATATATGGAGACAGCAGGACGTCTCTAAAGCAGGTTTCATGTCATGCATATACAGTATGAAAGTGGTTGTGTTTTACGCCGACGCATCTTGAAATTATGTTATATTGTATCATTCATTATTATCATCATCATTATTATGGAGCTCTGTTGGCTGAGAAGGGACATTAGTGTCCAAAATAACCATTTCATTGTAGTAAAACCATTTTTGAAACTTGACCTGACTTTTGACATAATCACAGCCTTATGAAACTTTACAAACTAGAGACCCAGAGCATTCAGAGGATGGATGGCTGTCCCGGGTATACTGACAGTAAGGGGTCTCTGAGCAATCCCCAGAACAGATGTGCTATTATAGTGCTGAGGTACTTCTAAGAATCTACAATTTCTACCTCCTGGCCATTAATTACAGTGCTGCCAGGGACGGCCTGATTACATGTCAAATAAAATACACATGCTAGTCTTGGTCTTTGTCTTTGTCCTTAAGAGGCTCCTTGTCACCATTTAAAAAATAATTAAGTATGACGTTATGTGACAGGCTCACAGTAACTTACTTAACCATGTGATGGTTTTCACTCAGACATTAGTGACAGTCAGTAGTGTACAGGATGTATGAGAAAGAACACTGTTCATGGGACAACCTGTCCATTGATATGATCCTCCCTCATCCATTCTGCCCTCTGTCTTTGTGTCCCTGCAGATATTTGATGGCCCCACTGTTCATTACTACCCTCTCGGCACATTCTGTGGTCTGGACCTGCCCCCTCAACTCAGGAGCTCTGGAAGCAGTGTCACTCTGCAGTTCCAGTCAGACTCAGTGGTGACAGGAAAAGGCTTCCTTGTGGAATGGACCGCTGTCCAGGAGTCTGGACCACCACCCACCATTGAACCAGGTCAGACAGAGCAGTTAGTCCCACTGAGCCATTTTACATAAACCACACAGCACATAAACCATGTATGCTGTATGCTACTGTACATGTGTTAAGATTAAGCATAATCAACTTGCTTGTATAGTATATACAGAGTTGGATTAAAGCTCTTTCTGTGATTGCTGACGACGTTAATGTGTCACCTACTATATACATGTCATGAATTTTCATAATGCCAGCAGCCTTTCAGTCTCTAAATCCTTCATCCTATTTCAAGGTTTCCTTTAAGAAATGTCAGTGTCAGTCAGGGTTAGTTAGCACATAGTGTCACATAGGGGCGGCTGTGGCTCAGTGGTAGAGCGGGTCGTCTCCTAATTGGAAGGTTGGTGGTTCGATTCCCGGCTCATGTCAAAATGTCCTTGGGCAAGACACTGAACCTAACATTGCCCCCGATGGCTGTGCTGTATGAATGATTTCTGATGCACAGGTTGGGTCTTTGTAGAAGAAGCCACCTGTGAAAGTGTGTGTGAATGGGGTGAATGTGACTTGTAGTTGTAAAAGCGCTTTAAGTAGTCTATGACTAGAAAAGCGCTATATAAATACAGTCCATTTACATAGCCAGTGGGAAAAATTTCTCTGGCTTGTTTAAAATTCTTTAAAGTCATCTTAGGTGCTGCAAAGCCCAGAATGCATTGAAATGTCACTGCAGAAGAAAAGGTAACAGCTGCTGGTTGTTTGTGTTAGTACCATTAGCGTCCCAAGTGCTAATTTGCCATTTTCAGCATGTAGGTTGCTAGCTCAGAGGTTGTTTTCTGTAGCAATGGGGAACTCTATAGTGTATAATCACAGTCTACATCTAGGGAGTCAGAATAGCTAGCATGTAATTAGCCAATCATGGCATGGTGTTCAAGGCGTCTTGGTGTCTTTTGTACCTCTGAATCGGATATCAAATGTTATTTTGCTAGTTAGTTACATTGGTTGGCAACCTGACATTCTGCTTCAAGCCCAGCAGAACATGTGTGGCACGTCATTTGGTAGGAGGGGCTTAATGGAGTGATATGAGGCAGCAGAGAGAGAGAGACAGAGGGTTTTGCATTGTGTATATCTGCATTCAAATTGAACTTGTGAACTCGTAGTTACAAAACAAAGTTGTGTACATGATGTTGTGAAGTTCACAGTTCACAGTGTAGTGGAAATGACATGAGGGGGGCATTAATTTGGACTCATGTCGTACACACAACCCCATTTGAACACACCATGTGTTCAAATTGCCTACTGCAGCTTTAAATAAAACCTGGTGGTTGAAATACAGCCACACAACCACAGTGTCCGCCTTAGAAATTTACATTACGGGCCAACTTGCTATTTGAACTGCTATACTCATTTTTGCATGCACAAAGGCTACATATTGCACATTATTACAGATCTGCAGAGGACATCTGATCTATCTTTAACCCATTCTGAAACAAGCTGTGAAGCCCAGTGGTAATACAGCAGATTCAGTTGGGTTGATCCATGTTTTCTTACATGAGATTTTAGTTTGTGCAGCATGTCATCTCCCCACTCTCGCTCCACCTTTCCTGTCTTCTCTTCATCCTCTCCTCTCTTCATCCTTCATTCATCTCTTCTTCATGATGCAAAATTCCCTCAAGTGAACGAGAAAACTTTCATTTAAAAAACTAATACTTGTAGTTGGTGCTGTCCACCCCAAACTTCTGCAATTTTCAGACTGTAGGACTGTTGCTAATTATTGGGCCACATTTAATTCTCGATCATGTCAAGGTGATGTGTACATCAGGATTTGTAACCTGGAAAGGTGACTGTTTTTTTTTTTTTTATCTTCATCTGGGTGACAAGTGGCTCCTGATGTTTGGCTCAGCTGAATATTTAGAGCACACAGAATAATATATTTCAAAATGTGGGACACCTTGTCTTCTTGATGCCTTTTATCTTTGATGTGTATGAGGTCATTCTGAAACAAAGGTATGGTTAATTAAATCATAATCACTTGTGCCTATTTGAATTATCTTGTGAATGCATGTTCCCACAAGTATCATTATGTTTTTGGTTTCACATGTGCAACATCTGAATGAACTTGCATTTTTTCTGTGTGTGTGTGTGTGTGTGTGTGTCAGGTGCCTGTGGGGGAGTGCTGATGACAGGGGAGTCTCCTGGCTTCCTCTTTTCTCCTGACTATCCTGAAAACTACCCTCCTAACCAGGAGTGCACCTGGTTGATCCGCTCTCCAGACTCGACTGTAGAGTTTAACCTCCTGTCTGTGGACATAGAGGACTATCCAATGTGCTTATTTGACAGCCTCGTCATCAGAGATGGTGAGCCACCAAACCCAGCAGGATGAGACAGTGATGAAAAAATAACAAAACTTTTTGCACAGTAGGTAGCTGCTAGTCTGGTATTTACTTGTGTTTCCACTGATTTTACACATAAAATCAACCTGTATAATATTTTAAATCCTGTCATTTTTTTAAAGGTCTGTGTTAAAAACTGAGGGCTTGGTGTATAGGCGGGGGCTTACAGGGACTGTAGGATCCTGTGTTTTTGGAGATTGACCTATCTAAGGACTGGGATATTGAGGCCGCTGCATATTTTGCTCACTTGTGTCACAACACCAATCAAGTCAAGTAAAGTCTGTTTTATTTACATAGCATCAAATCATAAGTTACCTCAGAGCACTTTTCATATAGAGCAGCTCTAGACTGAACACTGTTCCCACCATGAGCAAGCACTAAGGCGACTGAAGAGGAAAAACTTCATTTAAGTAAATAGGATATTATCCTTTATGGTATGGTACGTCATATGCCTGCCTATATGTGTTTGTTTGGCTGTTCGAGAGAAGAGGAATCTGCAGTATGATGTCATTTAATGGTATAAAGTCAGTCTTTGTAGCAGTGCTTAGATTTCCAAACCACAAGAGTTTTAACCCCAAAAACAGCATTTAGAGTTTTTAAATGCACTCCTGAAAACATTTATACTAACCATCAAATTCTCCAGGTATAATGTATATAAATGGGTCAGGTCAAAAAATATTTTATAAGCTTATGCATATGCTTATATTTAGGAAGCATGCGAGTATGACTGATATTGTAACCACTTTGTAGAAAATATCTGGTGCTTGTATTGTTGTCTGTTTTGCTGCTTGATTGAAACATTTTTTAAAATCGCTAAGTTAGAAGAAGAAAAAAACTATTTTGGGAATCACTTGGTTGTAACAGAAGAAGAGCCAGGTGATTTCTGACAGTAAATGTAGACTCTTTGGGTTTTGGACAAAGGAAGTGATCATGATGAGCATTTTTCACTTTTTTATGTTTTATTTTATATCTAAGAGATTAAATGAGTAATTGTGAAAATAAGCAGATTAATCAACACTGAAAATAACTGTTAAGGTAAATAATGGCATTACAAAAGGGGAGAACCATCCCCAGTCCCCAAGGCACAAAGCTTTGTTGTGACAGACTACATATTAAAAGCCTTTTTTTGTAGAGACATAATTAAACCTTTTACTGTGAAGGACCATGAACCAAACTTGAATGGACTGGATGGTATATGTTCAGTGACAGCACCATGCTGCTGTGGAAGGTCTGTGTGTCCTTCTGGACATCTTCTGATTCCCCTCTGTGTGCATGTGTGTTCCCAGGTGCAACCAGTCTGTCCCCCGTGCTGGCCACTGTGTGTGGTCGGGATCCTCCAGGCTCCCTCCACTCCACAGGAGACTCCATGTATATTCACTTCTCCACAGACAGCAGCGTCAGTGGCCGAGGCTTTAACGCCTCCTACTCCAGAGGTCAGACATTGTTCCTCAGGATCCTGAAAGAGCTCTGCTCTTGCCAGGAAGTGTCAGTGTCAGGCAGGAATTTCTCTCTACAGTGTGCAGCAGTCACTTTGACACAGTCTTTTGTTTTGGTTCAACCGTTTTAACACACCTTCAGTCAGAGAGGATGGATTCTTAGGGAGGTAATAATCATCTTTCATGCTTTGTTTTGTGCATATGCAGCACTCATAAATAAGACCTCTCTACTTGGTATCAGTGAGGAGTGCTGCTGCTGCACTTTGGACAAGCTGCAGATGAGATGATGACTGACTCCCTAATGGAGAGAGTAATGTTACAGTGAATGAGACTTGAAGATATAAAAGCATGGTTTACATATCACAATAGATAATAATGTGGAAAAACAACAGTGTTTACAGTTTGTCAAACTTTAAGGAAGAATCAAACGTGACTAGGGTTGGGCAGTGTCTACCAAACTGACATTGAAGATACACATATGAAGAAGAGTGAGACATAGTGATGGACTATGATATCGTTATTGCATTTCTGTTACATACTTCAGCAATAAAGCCAAAAATAATTCAAATTAAAAACAACAACTTTCAAAAAAATAGATTGTCTTTATTTTAGAAGAAGAAGAAGAAGGAAGAAGAAGGCATACTTTATTAATCCGCTAGGGGAAATTAATTTTTTTCACTCTGTTGTATATTGTTTGTACATACATAGACCTGAAATACAAACGCATGCACAAGGGGCGGAGGTTTAGCTCAGTTGGTAGAGCCTCCGCCCCGTGTACTGAGGCTGTTAGTCCTCTGCAGCGGCTGCTGGTTTGACTCCCGCCTTCGGCCCTTTGCTGCGTGTCATCCCCTCTCTCTCTGCCCCATTTCCTGTCCACTCTTCAGCTGCACTATCCAATAATGGCACAAAATGGCCAAAAAAATAACTTCAAAAATAACCTCCAAACCCGTCTGTCATTAGCATTTTTCAGCCATTCAGAATTTTGTATGTACCAGACAGTAGGAGCTGACAGTGACAGGGACAATACATGGGGGGGATTTGAATTGGCAACAACAAACGACAAACAAAAAGAAACAACAACAACAAAAAAAAATTTCGTTACACAAAGTCAAAGGGTTACATAGACACACTGAAATAGAATAATAATACAATCTCCCCGCAAATCAGGAGAGAAAAGAAGGACAGAAAAGAAATCAATCAGATTTCCTACAAGTGTGGGATGTCAGATGCTCAAGAAAATGGAATTTGGAATGTGCAACATCACAAACTGATGAAGGAATGTGACAAGGAGGGAGTCCAGACAAGAGTTTAATTTCTCAAACATAATTTGTCTAAACTAAAAATGACTAAACTAAACAATAGAGTGTGGAGATCAACATCAGCAGTCAAAGCAGTTCATACATGTGTGAGGTACAGGTGTGTGTGTGCTGTCAAGGGGCAAAAGGAACGAGGAAGATGATGCAAGGTGGATGTCTACTGAAGGAAAAGAGTGTTGAGCGAGTGTCACGTTTGTAATTTTTTGTTCAAAACACAGTGAATTATGGGATCACTCTCAGAGAGTAGTGTACATGCCATGGCAGTGTAGACAATGGACAGGGAGTCCATCACAGACCTGGAGAAAGTTTTGGGTCATCCAGACCCAACATCCATTTCATGTTTGACTGAACATTTTCCCCATGTAATATCCCTGTCTTTGTCCACACATTGCACTACACTGATCAGATGATACTTGTCTTTTCAGGTTGTGGTGGCCTCCTGCATGTGGACAGGGGCGTGCTGAGCAGTCCACACTACCCCCAGAACTACCTGCCCGGTCTGGATTGCAGCTGGCACGTGATGGTGACGCCTGGCTTCAGGGTGTCTGTCACCTTCCAGAGCCCCTTCCAGATTCAAGGCTACGGAACTGGCTGCAGCTCTGGAGACTACCTGGAGGTAAACAACATATGGATCACAAAGTCACTAGAATATGAATTATGTTTCAAAACTAGATCCACACACACACACATAATTCTGCCTAATTAGGAAATGAAGACATTCAAGCTGTTCTGCTCCATTAACATGAAATAATTCTGAACCCTGTTGTTCATTTACACACACATTAAGCCTGAGTCAGATGTGTATGAGGATTCTCATGCTGGAATTATACTTAGACACCACCATAAACCACTCTGGGGTGTGTGCGGTGGTGGGGGAGTGCCCTAATCCTGAGAGGAGTCTCCCGATCTTGTTCCTCTTTTGATTTAAAAAAAAAAATCTACTCATGTATCTTGGGTTTGAAACAGTGGAGCATGAAATCTGTTCTGGATCACATGTCAAACTCAGGCCCACTGACTGAATCCAGCCTGGCACCTCATTTAATGTGGCCTGTGAGAGCTTGCAAAGAATATAATATTTGCAGTATGCAGATTGACCTATGCAAGAAGTACAGAGTGGGTGTGTCGTGTAGTACAGTGGGCATGACATGTTAGATGTGTCATGTGAAAATGTGGTTGTGTTGTGTGGTAAAGTGTGCGTGTTGTGTAATAATGTGGGCTTGTCTTGTGGTAAAGTGGGCATGTTTAACAATTTGGGCATGTCCTGGGGTGATGTGGGAGTGTAGTTAAGTGGTTGTGATGTGTGACAATGTGTGCATGTCCTGTGGTCAAGTTGGTGTATTCTGTAGGCATGTTGTGTAATAAAGTGGTTGTGTAGTAAAATGGTTGTGTCTGGGTGTGTTGTGTGACAATGTGGGTGTTTTGTGTAATGCCGTGGGTGTGCCCTGTGGCAAAGTGGGTTTGTCGTGTAACAATTTGGTGTGTCCTGCGGTAAAAGGGAATTTTGTGTGCCAATGTGGGCATGTCCTGTGGTAAAGTGGGCGTGTTGTGTGACAATATGAGTGTCTCTTTACTTTACTTTATTAGGATCCCCATTAGCATAAGCATAAGCATTAGCTATTCTTCCTGGGGTCCACACACATACATACAGTCACACTTACACACACAACAACCATTTACACACAACAAACATAACAACTCATCTTACTAACTACTAAATTAAATAAGGTAGAGAAACAAAATTGTCATTCAGTGCAACATACATTAAATCGTACACGGAATTATAAATCCATCAACACTAATCCTGAGGATCATAGAAACTGGATCCTTTCATATGTACAAACATTCATAATACTTAATGATAAACATATAATCAGAATGACATTAAATAACACATATATCCATCCTGTGCTTTGACCATTTAAATCCAAGAAAATAGGGCACAAATACTTTCTTTGCCCTCACCAGGTTTACATATTATTTCCTACACAATTTTCCTTGTCTATGCTTCCTTAAATAATTGTAAATACTGTTTTAACAACATTTTGAAACAGTCTTTACTATCCACTTGAACTAAATACGATGGCAATGAATTCCACCTGACTATGGCTCTATACATAACTGTTTTCTGCATTGTACTTGTTATTGCTCTAGGTAGAATGAACCTTCGTTCTGTTACAAATCATGTTCGATAATTGTGTTGAGCAAACTGAGAAAATAACCTTTTGTATAATACCTTTGGAGTTCGCTTCAACAGAATATTCCTGACATAATTTAGCAAAACATAGGTGCATCTCTGCCTAATAGTTAACCAACCCAGACTACCATGCATGTCTAATACATTAGTTCTGTAAGGACACTGTAAAGCACAACGCGCTGCTTTATTTTGAGCTACTTGTAATTTTTTTAACTCTTTCATTGTGGCACTAGACCAAATCACAAAACAATAATCAAGCTGTGACAGAACTAAAGCATTCAAAACCTGTTTAACGACATCTGATTGCATAACTTTTGATACTCTCCGTACAACAGACACACCCCTTCCCATCTTAGTCACAATGTGATCAATTTGTTTTGACCATGTTAATTTTTTATCTAAGATAATACCCAGAAGTTTTGTCTCTTGTACTTGTTCAATCGGTATATTGTTTATATTTAATCTGAGTACTGGTTCGTTTTTTAACTGGTACCTAGATCCTATTATAATTGACTTTGTTTTACCAACATTAAGCACCAATTTATTACTCGTCACCCATTGTACCACTGACTTCAATTCAGTATCTAAGATAGTATTCAGCTCTCTTATGGATGGTGCAGCTCCATATATTGTCGAGTCATCTGCATACATTGCAATTCTAGCCTTTTTCAGAGTTAATGGCAGATCATTTACAAAAATAGAAAACAATAATGGCCCTAAGCAGCTGCCTTGAGGTACTCCACAAGTAACAAGTAACCTCTCCAACCCGTGACAAGCTACCAAACACTATCTGCCTCCTATTTGTCAGATAACTCTCCATCCATCTTAACGCAGTTAAAGTAAAGCCATAATTTTTTAACTTATCTAACAACAGATGATGATCTATCACATCAAACGCTGAACTGAAATCAAGTAATACTACACCCACTAAATTCCTCTTATCTTGCTCACTTTGCCAGTCATCAACCATTTGTGTCAAAGCCGTGCAAGTTGAATGACCTGGCCTGTAAGCATGTTGATAATCTGAATTTAGATGATTCACATCAAAATAAGTTTGTATTTGTTCAAAAATAATTCCCTCCATAATCTTTCCTAAGGCTGGTAACAGACTAATAGGTCTACTGTTTGCACCTGAAAATGGTACAGCTGGATTCTTTGAAAGTGGAGTCATTTTTGCTGTCTTCCATGCCAGTGGACAGATACATTTTTCAATACTCAAGTTGATGATATGACAGACAGGAACAGCAATTAAATCAGCAACAATTTTCAGAAATTTAACATCTAAATTATCTACACCCGGTGGCCTGTCCTTGCATTTCTTAAGCAAACACTCAACATCGGTAACTCTAACTTTTTCAGATTTAAATGTACACTTCTTATCCTTCATTATTAAATTACTAATCAATGTTGTGGAGTTAGGATTTCCTATTTGTTGCATTTTTCTCCTCAAATCATTGAAGTTATCATTAAAATAATCCAAAAAATAATTAGCAATTTGTGCTGGTTTTGTCAAAAAGTTCCCATCAACTTCAAGATAAGCAGGGCAGGATTTGGACCTCCGTCCCATCATGCCATTTATTAAACTCCATACCTTTTTCTTATTGTTAATTACATCCCTAATTTTATTTCCATAATACAATTGCTTCTTCTTTTTATTCAATGCTGTCACATAATTCCGTAACCTCCTATAAATTTGCCAATCTCCTTTGGTAAAGGAGGCATGTTATGTAATAATATGTAATAATGTGGTTAAGTGGGCGTGTTTTGTAACACTGTGGGCGTGTCCTGTGGCACAGTGGGCGTGTCATGTAACAATGCAATTGTATTGTGTGACAATGTGGGCATGACATGTGGTAAAGTGGGCGTGTTACGTAACAAAATGCGCGTGTCATGTTTACACTGTGTGCGTGTCCTGTGGTAAAGTGGGCAAGTCCTGTAACACTGTGGGCATGTCCTGTGGTAAAGTGGGCATGTTGTGTTACAATTTGAGCATCTCCTTTGTTAAAGTAGGCATGTTATGTAATATGTAATAATGTGGTAAAGCGGTCGTGTTTTGTAACACTGTGGGCATGTCCTTGGCACAGTGGGCGTGTCATGTAACAATGCAGTTGTATTGTGTGACGATGCAGGCGTGACATGTGTTAAAGTGGGCGTGTCATTTAACAATTTTGTTCTGTTCTGTGGTGAAGTGGAAATGTGGGCGTGTCCTGTGGTAAAGTGGGTGTGTTGTGTGTCACCTCCCCACCATGTGTCTTGGATCTGTCCGAGGTTTCTGCCTGTTAAAAGGAAGTTTTTCCTCGCCACTGTCGCCTAAGTGCTTGCTCATGTGGGGATTGTTTCAATTGTCGGATGTAAATATGATTATAGAGTGTGGTCTAGACCTACTCTATATGTAAAGTGTCTTGAGACAACTTTGTTGTGAATTGGCGCTATATAAATAAAATTTGATTTGATTTGATTTGATTTGATTTGTGTGACATATGAGTGTCTCATTTAGTAAAGTAGGCATATTATGTAATAATAAGTGATCATGTGGTAAAAATGGGCGTGTTTTGTAAGACTGTGGGCGTGTCCTACACACAATGGGCGTGTCCTGTTACACAGTGGGCGTGGCGTGTAGCAATGCAGTTGTGTTGTGTTGCAATGTGGGCGTGTCATTTCACAATTTGGGTGTGAAATGGTAGTGTTGTGTGATAATGTGGGCGTGCCATGTGACAAGTGGGCGTATCATATAACAAAATGGGCGTGGTGTGTTACAACGTGGGCGTGTCCTGCGGTAAAGTGGGTGTGTTTTGTAATGATGTGAGCGTAAAATTCTGTAAATTAAAATTAATTGAATTCCCTGCTGTTTCCACAGGTCAGGAATGGTCCTGATGCTTCATCTCCACTACTGGGGGGACGTCTCTGTGGTACAAGTCCACCAGCACTCCTCCAGACGACTGACAACCACCTCTTCATTCGCTTTAAATCTGATGCCAGTAATGAGGCCAGTGGCTTCAAACTGACATTTGAAGCCCACAGTCGGGGTACGACCAGTACATCACAGTGTCCTGTAACATGATGAAGTAATCAATGACTTCATCAGAGACCTAAGAATTACAACAGTGTTATAATTGAAACCGTTGATAGTTATAGTAAATGTAAAGGGTCAGATGCTGGTGGTGTGATAGACTGAAACAAGGGTGGAAACGTACCAGGAGCTTCCTGGTGGACCTCTATATAAATTGAAAAAAGAAAACGACAAGAAGACATTCTGATGAAGGCAGATAGTCAGTACATTTAGGTGCTGCAAAGTGGTCCAATATAAAGTTATTGTTTCTGTGTTTCCACAGCATGTGGAGGCTTCATTGAGCTGAATGATAATGATCCTCCAGGGTACATCACTTCACCTAACTATCCACAGAACTACCCTCAGAACATCGACTGTACCTGGGTCATAGCTGTGCCCAACGGAGAATCTGTCCAGATCGACTTTGAGGATGAATTCTACATTGAGCCCCATACCAGGTACAGCTGCTGCTTTCTCTTCATGCTGTCACTTCATACTGCTGAGATTTACAGAAAGTTTCATCTTATGATTTATTGACAGATGCAGTGAAATTCATTTATACTCTTTGATCTATAAATAGAAAGTTGTCATCATTCTGCTATAAAATCTATATAAGCATATTAGTGCCACACCAAAAATGAAAAAAAAAACAACAACAACAAAAAAACAGATCAATATCACATAATAACTTGAAAAGCTGCTTTTATAAGAATATATTTTCAGGTTAAACTTATCATGTTATAACAAGAAACTGTTATTGTTACAACAATATACAGTTTGTCTTTCTATAACATGAGATGTTTCATGTTATATAACTTATTGTTAGAGCATAAAACATCACTTTATAATGTGATAGCATATTGTTATAATATGACATTGTATAATGTGCTTGCTCATGTGGGGATTGTTTCAATTGTCGGATGTAAATATGATTATAGAGTGTGGTCTAGACCTACTCTATATGTAAAGTGTCTTGAGACAACTTTGTTGTGAATTGGCGCTATATAAATAAAATTTGATTTGATTTGATTTGATATAAAAACACGTTATCACATTGTAACAGTATAGGTTTTCAAGATATAACATGAAACATTTTGCAGATTTTTTTTACATTCATATAAAATGACATTTTTGTATGAAATGAAAAATGTTTTTTGGGAGAGTCCGTTACATATAAATCCCAAAATACATTTGTTAATCCTGTGCGCATTTATTCCTTACGAGACTGATCTAACTCCATACATTTCATGCGATGTTATTACAAATAAACTTCTGTTAAATTCATGGCACAACTGACTGGGGTGGGGTCATAGGAGTTTGGAGACCTAAACTGGGGTCATAGGCCAGACATCGTTGGAGGAACCCTGCCCTCTAACTTGAACTTTCATTGGGAAAATTTAAAATATCCGTTATTTGTATTTTTCAAATATTCATCTTCTGTCATCTTGAAGCCATGCTTTGGGGATCATGATGTTTCACGAGATGTTTGAGGTGTTTATTCATTTATTCTTCAGCTGTGTGTACGACTACTTGGAGCTGCGTGACGGCTCAACTTCTGATGCTGACTTAATTTCCCGGCTCTGTGGTAACACCCGCCCATCTACCCAGCATTCAACAGGCTCCACCATGCTGCTTAGGTTCCGCACTGACACCAGTGTCACACGCAAAGGCTTCAAGGCAAAGTACTCCATAGGTAAGCAAATCACAGCCATTGCACATGATTTGAAGAACATGGATTGAAATTTTGCCATAGTTGGCTCAGGCCTATCATAGACTCAGCTTATCGTATTGTAAACACTATGACAGAGGATTACAGCCACATGATAAATGTATTTTACTTCATTTGAGTTAAGGAATTCTGACTTTATTCCCAGAATTCTGACTTTAAACTTTGAATTCTGAGATTAAACTCTAAATTCTGGCTTTAAAAATATTTGAGTTCTGAGTTTAAAGTCAGAACTTTGAGAATGAAATCAGAATTCTGAGAATTAAGTCAGAATTCTGAGTTTAGAATCAAACTTCTAAGAATAAAGCCAGAATTCTTGAGAATAAAATCAGAATTCTGAGTTTAAAGTCATGATTCTGAGTTTTAACACATGCAAATTGCCACTCAGTATCAGCTTCAGGCTTCTTTGTCTTTGGAACCAGAGACAAGGAAGTCTGAATTGAGTTTGACAACAGGTTTTTTTTTAGCTTGGACTCAATTTCTTCTCTTAAAAATAACAAACTGAAAGTGATGAAGATACAGCAGAAATGACTTCTAGTATTCATATCAAAATTTTAAAAGTAAAAAGCCAACCACTAATGGCCCTACTCTCATTTTGTATCCCAAATTCCTCACAGCAACATGTGGAGGTACATACATAGGTCAAAGGGGTACAGTCCGCAGCCCCGGCTTCCCAGGGTCCAACTATCCTGATGGCTCCAGCTGTGAGTGGTACCTGGAGGGGCCCACAGGGCACTACCTCAGTCTCAGCTATGACAACTTCAACCTGCAGTACACGCCATCATGTTCTGCTGACTATGTGGAGATCAGAGAGTACAATGCCTCAGGTGAGAATACAAAAGGATAGCTTCAGCTACTGTTTTTGTGTCTTAAAGCCCCCCCCCCCCAATCCACACACTGAACATGCTGAACTATTGTCTATCTACCAAACTACACCTGCCAACCCTATCACCGTGCAGAAGGAAGTGTGAATCTACTTATGAATGTTGTCCATGAGTAAATGCACACATTCTTCTGTGCTGTGATATGGTTGGCAGGTGTAGTTTGGTAGTTTCAGTACCAATCTGTTGTCACATATTGTACATTTATTTTCCCAGCACAAGTTTATATTCCTGTTTGAAAATGGAATGAAAAAGAAATAATTGTAAGGAGGAAAGGGCTGAGGTACCAGTGATATGAACCTTGACATTGACATGATTTTAAATGAAGATCCTGTTTTGTACTGTGTAGGGCGCCTGCTGGGCCGACACTGCGGCAGTACACCTCCAGCTTCCATCGACACGTCTGACAGCTTTGCCTACGTCAAGTTTGTCAGTGACAACAGTGTGAATGCAGCAGGCTTCAGTCTCTCATTTGAAGCCAGTATTGAAGGTATGCTCATCTTCAAAAGGATTGTTTGCTTAAGGATCACAAACTACATGACATTTACATGATGTTTACATGCTTGTGAGCATTTTCAACAGAGATCTGAAGTCCTGCTATTTTACTAGCTGCTTAACCTAATTATAGTCTCTCACTGGGGTTTTTTAGTACATTGGTATTGATGACAAAATAAAATGAGTGGATTAAACTATCCATAAATTTATAATAAATAAACATCTACATCTACAACCGAGCCACCAGGCCAGCCCATTGTAACAGTTTTTGACATGTTATCCCTGATAACTACCACCCTTTGATGCCATTTTCTTGCACAAACACTTCTGACGTATGGGGCAGAAAAACTGTCTAGAAAAGGGAGGACCTGAAGGGTGAAGGACAGCACAGAGGCTCTAATCAAGGCAGCACAAGAACAGGCCCTAAGCATCAGATCCATGGAGACAGAGGTCTGCCTTAGTAGGCAGGACTCAAAGTGCAGGTTGTGCAAAGATGCCCCTGAGACAGTCCATCACATAAGAGCAGGGTGCAAGATGCCAGCTGGGACAGCATCCATAGAAGAGGGCAGTTGTGATAGATGTGGCAGTCCAGCTGACAGAAACATCACCAGGAGAGTGCAGTCCTGGGAACAGCTAAGATACTGTGTCGAACCTTCAAACTGCCAGGCTTTGGCTTTTTTTTTTCCATCTACATGTTGCACTAATCTTTACTCTACTCTTAAATAACATTTATTCACAAGAGAAAATGTTTTTTCTCAAGTTGAATATAAAACAAAGACTTATAGTTTTCCTTTTGTCCTCCTATAGCCTGTGGAGGAGAGCTGAATGCTCCCTCAGGAACTATCTCCTCTCCTAATTACCCCAACTTGTACCCACACAGCCGGGTGTGTCACTGGGAGCTGATAGTGACCCCAGGCCGCCGGGTAACACTCACCATCAATGACCTGCGGCTGGAAGATTCTGGTACCTCCTGTGCATTTGACTATGTCGAGGTGAGTCCTTTTCTGCCAGTTTTTCCTTATGTTTCATCACTGTATCTCTTCCAGTTTGGCTTGATCCTCATTTATTTTCTCATATTTAACCAGGATGAAGATGAACAACAGGAATTTCATTTGTATTAGTGATTTATTTAAATTGTTCATACTTGTCACACCACAAATGAATTCAATAGGAATCAGGAATCATGACCACACTCAGAACATATCACTGTTATACCTACATTAACAGTGTAATAACATCTTCATGGTAACTCTTCTAGGTCCGTAATGGGTTGGCGGCTGATGCCCCTCGCCTGCAGCGTTTCTGCGGTACCGTACCAGCAGGCACCCAGGTGCGCTCCTCTGGCAACACCATGACTGTTGTGTTCCGCACTGACTCTTCTGTGTCAAATGGTGGCTTTACAGCTACTTACTCCTCTGATGAGCCTGCAGGTAAGATTCTCTTTTGGATCAAACTGAACTACAACATACAGTGCTTCAAGATCATCAAAAAACGTAATGCTTCTATCCATCTTTTTCTTGTGGTAAGTGTTTGTATGAACCAGAAATTTGCACTCAGACATTTTACACTATTAGCTGGTTTGTGGCAGCTATCATAAAAAAAAATTCTCTGAATGTGCCTGAGACATTCTGCTGACTATTGGTATTGTGGTATTGTGTGATTTCACAAGGAGTGATGCTCCGTTCAACATGGAGAACAGTGATGGAGCCAAAGAATGTGATGTAGATTATCATCCGGAATCCTAGGATGTCAATATCCTGAAAGTCAAGAGAAAAGAGTAGTACAGCCAGAAAATACATTCGTGGGTGTGCTTGAAGAAAATCAGGTGGGCCTAGCTCACTGATAAAAAAAAAATCGTGATTTGTCAGGCATTTATGAAACAAATAAGATTAATTGATCACAAACATTTTGATTTTAGAAACAAAAGCAAATACTGTTCATTGCTTTTGGAAAATCTGGTACATTTCACTTGGTTTGGTTCTTTTTTTTTCACACAGGAACCTTGTTATTTTGCCTTGTGGTCAGCAAAAACAATCTAATCAATATAAATCTGAATTGGTCATAATAACATACAGTTATGATAGCAAAGGAATTGTTTTACTGAAGATTAATTAAAAAGACAAATATTAATAAGTTTTCTCTTGGTGATAATAAAAATAATGCATATAGCATCATGAAATTCAACTGAAAACTGACAGGAATTCACAGATAACTATTTTATCTACCTGCTATATTTGATACACAACAGGATTTTACCATAATATAAAGTAAAAAATGTGAAGTAATTATGGGTTGTCAATACAGTATATTCATATTGAAATATCAGTAACAATATAACTGTTATTCTTGCTGTAACTTTTTCAAAATTAGCAAAGATTTGTCTGCCAAAACTGCTTTACTCATGAAGGGCAGCCATGTTGGATTTTGCAGTCACAGGGCGGCTGCTGCCTGCAGTGCACTGATAATCCGCCAGGGGGCAGAAGACACGTCTCAGATTAAATACAACATGTCTCAGAAACTTGTATATTAAATATGATACGTATGGCATTATAGGGTTTAACTTTATGGAGCATGGAGGTTAAGTTTAAGTTTGATGTGTTATTTGTGTGCTTCAAACATTTACTCATCTCCTGTTGATATTAGTGTGGTGTTTGTGTTGATGTTTTTGGTGAATGTGTCTGCCTCTCAGTGTGTCCCTGCATTTTCATGTTCCTTTTGATAGTATGTGGTGGAACCCTGAACAATCCAGCTGGTGGGAACTTCACGTCTCCTGGGTATCTGGTGTCTAACTACAGCAACAACCTCAACTGTGAGTGGTTGATCCAGAACCCACGACACATCAACTCCTCTATTGTGGTTCTGATAGAAGACCTGCACCTGGAGAACCACCAGACCTGCGAGTCAGACTACCTTCAGTTCCGTTTAGGTGAGTCCCACACAGGTTTCTGCACATCAGGGGCATGTTTTAAAATGAACCCCAACAGAACATTGTGGAAAGGTTACCTAAAAGTCTACTTCCAACAGGGAACCTCAGGAGCATATTATTAAAATTACCACCAAAAGATGTGACTTCATGTGGCTATTAGAATATTTTTGGAATGTTACATTGAACAAAAACATTTGTACAACGTTCCTAGAAGAATCCTGTTCAGGACTGAGAACCAGGACAGACTGAGACAGGCTTGGACAGGCTTAAACAGGCTCAAAGCATGTCTAGGAAAGATATGGATGGATGGATTCTATATTTATCCTTTTCTTTTGTGAAACTTTCCACCCCTTCTCTCAGGTGATTCAGATGGGGAGCTGTTGGCCAAATTTTGCGGGCAGACCATCCCCCCCGTTCCCATTGTGGTCTTTACCCCAGAGCTCTGGGTCCACTTCCAGACTGACACTTCACAGGGAGACCTGGGCTTCAAGGCCAAGTATTTGTTCTCCGGTAAGACACACACTGCCTGCTTCATTAACTTCATGTGTCATAGGGTATAATTAACGGGTATGATTAACATATTTCTAATCCAGCCGTCATAATATCGCCACCACAGTCCTTCTATAGATGATTGTCTCTTTGCAGAGTGTGGAGGCTGGCAGACAGGTGAGGGAGGGGTGTTGTCCAGTCCTAACTACCCCAACATCTACCCCAGTCCCAGTCGCTGTGCTTGGCTGCTAGAGGCTCCAGCAGGCCACACCATTACGGTGAGTCTGAACCAGGGACATGCCACCAGTGCATAACAGCTGAAGGCCTCAACTATCTTCAGTTACATGTGCTGGGACAAAACAAAATAAAACTGGGCAACCAAGAACTGAATCCAAATTTCCTGGCAGTTGCAAACTCACCCAAATTGTAAAGTATGACAGAGTGATGAATTACAGATTTAACCAACTAAGATAGGACAATTGTACCATGTTTTGTTGTCCACTGCATCATTTTTGTGGATGAACATAATTATCTTTGGTATCATTTTTTCCAGTTGGAGCTCAGTGACGAAATGTTAGCTCTGTATGGTTATCTGCTGTTGGATTGGTTCAAATAAACTGGATCTAGGGAATAAAGTGTTGACTTGCTGAGAATGAATAGTGTTAATCTTAATTGAGTCAGGAAATAAATGGAAGTGAATTGATTTTAACTCTTTCCCTGCCAGCATTTGATTTGACTGATTTTTCAACACCCACAGAATATTCAGTTCTATGAATATGTTCACATCGAATATATCAAAAGAAAGAACAGATCTTCTTAAAAAAAACCAAAAAAAAAAAAAACCCAACCATTTCATTTCATTCTTTTTTATAAGCACTTGAATGTTGGTTGGTTGCAGCAAAAAATCCACTTTGCTGACAAAAAACTGAGAAAACAGTGAGAGAGAAATTTTTAAGCAGAATTTCGACTTCACATTTTTATTTTTGGGCTTTTTATCATTTCCTATTACATGTGTGACATCACTGTCACCAGTGTTAAGTATGTGTGTCCCCCGCCTGAAACACCCTGTCCGAGAGGCACGAGGGCTGGAACTTCTCTGCCCCGCCTGCAGCACGAGTCCCAGGAGCCGCAGCACAAGCAGCCCCACTCTGTGCCTGAGTCATGGTGTTCTCTGCCCCAGCTGTGGTGTGATTCCCAGGAACTGCAGAGCGAGCAGCCCTGCTCTTTGCCCGGGTCACTGTACTCTCTGTCCTGTGATCATCAGCTGAGCACTGATGTATTTCATGCTGCATACAATCATCTTCTTCTTCTGCTGCTCAATTCCGACAGTTTTCATCTTCTTCAAGTGACAGATTGTTGTCAGATGATTCGTCACAGCATCCCCTACTGCCTGGCAGTGAAAACAGCAATTGATGAGCTATCTCATCAATGGCAGGGAAAGCGTTAAATAACAGACATTTTAATCTTGGGGATGCGGGGAGAGTATCAGATATTTTCAAGTCAAAAGGCTCAAACCCAAGTGAAGCCATGAGTCATTGATATTTAAGTCCAAGCTGAGTTGCAAGTGTCTGTTGAGTCCACCTCTCTGATATACTGTAGATGGCTATCGTCCCTTGGGACCCAGCACTTTCTTCACTACTCCAATGAAAATATGAAAGAATCAATGTGCTGCTGTTGTTTGTAGTTGCTGAGGCAAAAATCACTCGTTTGCATGTTCAGATGTTGCTGAGGTTGATTGCTGCTCAGTAGCCACCTACCCTGTAAACATGTCGCACTCCCCTGTTTTACTGCAGCTGACCTTCAGCTACTTCAACCTGGAGCCCCACTCTCAATGTGGCTGGGACTCTGTCACTATCTTCAATGGAGGATCTCCTGGCTCCCCTGTCATTGGCCAGTACTGCGGGACCTCCTCCCCAGGAACCATCCAGTCAGGATCCAACAAGCTGGCTGTAGTCTTCCTGGCTGATCACAGTGTGTCCAGAGGAGGTTTTCTGGCCTCCTGGTCTGCTGATTCCTCAGGTGAGTTTACACTATCTAAATGAACATGCAGTACATCATCTTTACTGAACTGATATACTGTGATAGAAGTACATATAATGAGTGCACACATTCTTTAAAGCATTACTGTTGTGTGTCCTGTGTTTTTATCAGGATCTATTCTCTCCACATAGGTTACCATCAACTGCTGAAATCAGTTGTAAATCTTCACTTAAGCCCTCTAATTATTTCATCAAATTTTGTGAACTGTCTCTTGTGTCTAAAACTGTTTTTGAGTGTGGAGGATGTATTAATAGAAAGTTTTGTATCAGAGTACACATGATGGTTGGAACTATCCTTAGCCATGTTTCCACCCCAAGTACCCAGAACCTTTAGTCCCAGGAACTACTTTTTAAGGAACTAAAAGGTTCCTTCAGCCAGCTGCTGTCTATGTGTCCAACTGCAGTCTGAAGACCTGTGAAGGTTAGGCAAATTACTCAGCTGATGGGCGGCTGTGGCTCAGTGGTAGAGCGGGTCGTCCTAATCGGAAGGTTGGTGGTTCAATTCCCGGCTCCTCTGGTCTACATGTCGAAGTGTCCTTGGGCAAGACACTGAACCCCACATTGCTCCCGATGGCTGCGCCAACGGTGTATGAATGTGTGTGAATGACTTCTGATGCACATGTTGGGTCTTTGTAGAAGAAGCCATCTGTGTCATTAGTGTGTGAAAGTGTGTGAATGGGGTGAATGTGACTTGTAGTTGTCAAAGCGCTTTGAGTAGTCTATGACTAGAAAAGCACTATATAAATACAGTCCATTTACCATTTACCATGTTGGAAAGTATCAACTATCTTAATGTGTCATTTTTGCATGCGACTGTATAACAATGATTGCAGCCATTTCCAGTTTGTGCTGAATTTCATCCTCAGCATAAATGCTAAATTCAGCCTGTACACCATCATTGGTCCATATGTCATATACAAACCAATATCAACAATAGAACAAATAAAAAACTGGATTACAGCTGCAGATTTTTAAAAATGGTGGCTGTGACTCAGGAGGTAGCAGGTTATCTACTAATTGGAAGATTGGTGGTTCAATCTTTGGCTCCTCCAGGCCACATTCCAAAGTGTCCTTGGCCAAGAAACTGGACCCCAAATTGCCTTGATGGTCGTTCCATCAGCATATGACTATGTGTGTGAGTGACTGGATGAATGTGACATATAGTTGTAAAAGCTAGAACTAAAAAGCACTTTATAATGCAGGTTCATTTAGCATCAAAAACTGCGAGTACTTGAGTACTAAATGTTCAGTGCTGCAAGCCCTACCCCAAAGTCAGACTAGTCAGAGCGACTAGCTCTGACTAGTCTGACAGGCATGAACTGATGAAGCTTCTTGGATAAGAAGCGAAACGTCTTCAGAAAAAGGCTTTTTGAACAAGTCCAGTTGCTTTCGATTTAATCTTGCTTTGGCTTACAATGACCTGGACGAATGAGAACATTCACGGACTTATAGAAAGTACTACCCTTCGATCAGTGACTTTTAATGGGGTAAAATAATGCGCCCAGAACTTAATTTAGACTCTGGTCCCTGTGATGGGAACACACTGAGTTCCTCCAAAGGTTCCTAGTCCCTGGGCAAAGTTCCTCTGGTGGAAATGTGGCTCTAGATCCTTTATGACAGGCAGGTGCTAGTTTAGAACATTTTTCATGCCCACACCAGATTAGGTTTTATTTCTAACAATCACGACATGTTTTTGACATATAGATGATATATGAATTGCAGCAATAATTTGCTTCTCTTTATCAATGGCAATGTAATCAATACAATTAACACCATGGTACAGGGTTCAATGTTTTTGTTTCCACTTGCCTATTCAGGCATATGGTTCAGAGTCCTACTTACATGACTTGCCCCTCTACATAATGTTTAATTATTAGTGGTTATCAAATGACAACAAGACTAAAATTGATTGTCGTGTTTAATTCACCGGCTGCACCGTCTATAAAATGTCAGAAAATAGTCAACGTTGATTGTCAGTCCAAACTCAAAGATATTCAGTTTAATATGGTCAAAACAGAGAAAAGTGGAAAATATCTGTATTTGAAAGGGCTTAAAACATTTTGAATGAAAAATTACTTTAGTGATGAATGAATTATCAAAACAATTTAATAGAATAATTCTGTTTTTACAGTTACTAGATTTAGTAGAGAGGCATCTCAAGCTGACAGTCCTTAATGTTGAGTCCTGCTGTACCTTCAAGTCATTATGAAGGCAGTTTGTGTGTTTGATTGTTGTTGTTGGATTACATGTGGCAGACCAGTGGCTCTTGGTACAGGTGTCTCATTTGTCTCGACAATCATGCCTGATTTTCTCATACACAACAACCTGATTCAGTAGTATAATAACCCTACACTGATGATTACAATACATTTTTTGTGAAGATCCATTAAATTCCAAATTAGATGTAAGCCTGTACAAACTGTGTTCTGAAAAAAGTCCACACCCTAATTCTC
>JAJHUR010091581.1:0-19598 GCA_027495735.1 Lutjanus campechanus
TAGTTATGGTTGCTAAACTATGATTGGACAGTAGCTGTTTGGAGGTGGGGCTTGGTAAAGGGTCAAATCTCTCATGAAACCACTGTCCCTGAGTTTACATGTGTAGGCCACCACAGAGGATTTTTGTTATGTGTGTTTGTAGACTGTGATATGGAGTCTTCATACTACTACAACTGACTATGTTTTGTCACTACTGAACTTAACTCCCACCCACTGGATCTTATTCTGTATGGCATCTATTTTGCCAGGCCAAATGCCATATCTTGCAATATTAACAAAAGTGAAAAATAACTTGTGTACATGCCCCATGATTTGAATCTACTTGAGAATTTTGTGGGTTCTTTCTTCGACCATGCCACACCCTTCCACCAAGTTTCATGAAAATTGAGCTTGCAGTTTTTCTCTAATCCTGCAGACAGACAGACAAACAAATGGCACCAAAAACAACATCCTTGGCTGAGGTCATAATTAGTTTTTTCTCATGTTTGAAGGGCAGTTTGAATTTCAAATAAAAAGTGACAGCCCTAGAACTTACCCAACTGGTGCTGCCAAATTTGAAACCCAAAACCTGCACAACATTGTATTTCTGCTGATTTAGCGATGTCGCAATAAATGGCTGCCCAGTTTCCCTCTTCAGACGTTCTCACAGGTGCAGTCTTACAGCACTTTGCATCTGCCTCTGCACAATAAACTGAAGGTTTGCTGAGTTATATTAGCATTTATAGGCTTTTTTGCAACAGCCTCAAATTGACTCAAACCCGACAGTGACCCCGTGAGCCTGAACCAGTAGCAAACATTACACACATGGAGTCAAACACACCTTCACGTATGAAATGAGGTGATGCCAGTGGATTTAAAAATGACTCCCCTAAGGACCGAATGAGCTCATCGCTGGGCAGAACCACCCAGCGTCAGTGATTGCAAATGAAAGGCGAAGAGTCCGGTCAGACGGCGTGCATTAAGTAGCGGTTGGCCTGGTGAGGAAAAGCCCCTGGCAGCCAGGCTGTCTGGGGTTGAAGTTTCATTATCATCTGCTATCAAGTGTCTTCCATTGAGCCCGATGAATCACAGGATTACAGGGGAAACAGTGCATTGTTGTCTGAAGGCGTCAGTGCCTCTGATCCATGTCTCTCCCCCCGCCCACCTCTGCTCCCCTCTGCCCGCCCTGGTCATAAACCCAGGCGGTGCCCCCCTCTCACTCTCCGCTCTGCTACTATGTCTGTGTCTTCTCACCTACCTCTGCTCCCTCTGTCTCTTGTGACGTCTGCCCCCTCCTGGAATGACCGAACCCTCCTGATGGATCACGGGCTGCAGCGCCACATTGACACACACCGGACTGACCTCTGTGCCCACGGCGAGGCTTTAATTAAAGGCATAAATCAGCAGAATGTATCAATCACGATGAGAAATGCAAGAATATCTGCAAGACTGGGCTTTATTACTGCACACATGAAGTATGTGCAGTAGCAACACATGCACATATTCTGTATGCTGATGTAAAATCAGATAAATACCTATTTTTTGCCTGAATTTGCACTAAAAATGAAGAAGACAAAGAGAAGAAGATGAAGAGAAACTGCATAAGCTGATATTACTTGAAGCAATAAAACATTCTGAAAACACAACACAGACATATTATCACCTTGTAAAGTTTATATGACAGAGAAGTTTGGAAGCCCATTTTCTAGTTACACATCCAACAGTCAAGGAGCAACATCAGTATTCATTTACAGAGTGAAAATCTCATTTTTAACCTTGTCAGCATGTCCATGTGGTGTTTTTCATGTGTTACAAGACATATCAGGAGTGAAATAAGCGGTAAACACCATGTCTGAGCATTTTTTTTGCTTTGAAACTGCCGTGAGCAAGGGGAGTCTCAAAAAACAGTTTCAGTCAGGCTGGGTATATGATGTCACAAACCTAAGGAACCAATCCCGCTAGTCGAGCCCACAGGAGAAGCTGGATGTAGCTAGTTACTGTGATTAGCTAGCAAAACAGAGGAGAAGCCACGTGCAGCTACTTAGGAGTAGGAGTGGGGGTTTGGGTGTGTGGAGAGAGGGCAGAGACTATTTGCATATTCATTAACCCTTGAACACCAAATGAAGGCAACGTGTATAGCTATATGCAAGCCATTTTAACAAGGTATTTGAACTTATTATACAATGTATTACTTCTTGCAGAGCATTTTATATTGTTAAAATATAACTGGAGGTGGACCTGCAAAGCTGTGTATCTCAACACCCAACCTATCCCTATTATTCGGCATGAAATATCAACGTTGTGCGACGCCCCCTCTGCCATTCACGCCAATGTGAACTGCTTCATGGCGCTATAAGATGCTGAGAGCATCTATAACCTGTCCTCATCCCAGTTTGTAAAGTACTGATGCTGCTTTGTCACCACCCCTTGGCATCTAATACTGACCTTTCTGTCAGAAAGGCTTTTAAACATGAGGATAACATTGTACAGTGGTCACAGTTTGATTAGGTTTTGGTACAACAAATGACTTGGGTAGGTTTACGATAAGGCCATGTTTGGGGTTACAAACAAAAGCCTGGTGCATCTCAATCAGCTGTGGATGGGTTTGAAAGCCCAGTGCATGTCTCTTAGCTGCTAATGGATACTGTGCACATGGGCAGTGACAACATGTTGGTATTTCACGAGTTGGGAATGAGACCAGGTTGCGTCACCCGATGAACACAAGTCCCTATACACACTCTCCTTTTAGCTCTGTTTTGGTGTCACCCAACCTCTGGAGGAAATACCCACCACTTTAGCTCCTACAGATGGAAGACAAGAATGGCTGCGCTTGCAATTATTTGTTTAAATGCTGCTATCTCGAGAACCACAAGTTCATTGTTTTATTAGCTCAAGCTAAGAAAGCATGTTTTGTCATGATAACAAGACTTGATAAGATTCATAAGAGTGGACCATGACATGCACACACTGTTCTGTGGGGCGAGTTTGCGAGTTTCAAAGCAAACCATATGAACTTTTGCCATTTGTTGTAATAATGGTGATTTGATATGAGGGTGTTTACATCATGGCCACATGCAGATGTGCATTACTGTCCAGCAGGCTACAACTAAAAGAATTTTTGCTGGCATAGGAGAAGTGGAAAAGAAACTGGTGCCTACACGTACCAGAATGCACTGCGTGTTTCTGACGCCCTGGCCATTGTTGGCATGTATCATCCTAGCCTGTAACTGTTACTTTGTTGGCTGGAAAATAGCGTTGAATGACAAAAATATTCATCTAGCATGCCCCCTGCCTACCTACTGGCAGAGACTACAAATCCAAGGTGAAACAGTCTGTAGTTCTTCCTTACATCACTGTGACATCACTAGATGCACGAAGAACAACATATTATGCAGCAGGAAAAGCTTTCTCAGTCAATATAGCACACACTGGAGAATTTATTGCCTCAGTTGAGTACATCAATCAACAGCAGGAGTGCTGAACTTTTCAGTTAATATAGTGATTAATATGCTGATAGGTGGAGCTTTAAATAAAGAATTTGTGAGAATTTCAAACATCTGAGATCTGATTTTCAAATGTCAAAGGGGCTGGAACAATCTGAGGAAGGTGTATTTTGTGAATACACGCCGTCTGCGCCTGCCTGCATGGGTGTGTGTAAGACCCCGAGCATAAAGCAGCAGCCTGTCAGAGGAGACCGGTAAATGGAGGTGCTCTGTTTCATGAACTGTGACTGAACTTGTTCGAAATGGGTAGAAATGTTAGACAAATATGGTGTCTGAAAACCTCAGAAACGTTGTTCTTCCGCCCCTGCCTCAACCCTCCTCACCCACCACCACCACCACCAACCCCCCTCCTCCTCCGCCCACAGCCCTTCATCCTCTGCCAGTCCACAGCCTGACATTTTCCAACCCTGCCAGGACAGGGGCCTACATGTAAGAGAATGAGAGAGAGAGAGAGAGAGAGAGAGAGACATAGAAACAGAGAAAGAGAGGGGCCCCTTAAACTAGATTTACAGTATGATTGAGTTTTTTTCCCCCTCCCCCTGAGCTTTTCCACATTGCACAGTTCAGAAAGGTCATCAGTGGGCGCCTCACTTTCCCCTTCTTCGGCTTTTTTGGTCATTTACTTGCTTTTTTTCTTTCTTCATTTTTGTGGTCAGTCCAACAATACGAGCCCTTCAGTTTCAGTCACCAAATGGAAAGATATGCAGCTTCCTGTTTGAGAGGCATTTACACAGTTTTATTGAGAAATTACAGGTTGGCAAGAAAATCAAATTTAAAGAACATACATATATATTACAAAATTTAGCTGACTCTTCAATCAGTTTTGAAAAATCTGAATCAGCCAGTGCTCTTGACACTGGTTTAATAGTTTGCTGCATATGGAAGCCCATTTCTGCCAATGTGATGAAAAGAAAATGATCCTGTACGTCATTATAATGAGAAACACTGTCAAAACACTGACTTGGTGTTTCAAAAACATGAGTTATCATCTCAAAATGTGTTAGTGTCTCAAAATAACGAGTTAATATCTCAAAATAATAAGGCATCTCAAAAGTAATGAGTTATTATCTCAAAAATAATGAGTTCTTACCTCAAACTAATAAGGTATCTCCAAAATAATGAGTTATTATCTCAAGAATGAGTTATTATCTCAAAAATAATGAGTTATTATCTCAAAAATAATGAGTTATTATCTCAAAATAATTAGAAAATTTTGCTAAATAAAAAGTTAATCATTGTTGAGATATTACATATATTATTTTGCTAAAGTTTCTTATTATGACTGATAGAATCTTTTATTTTTTTCATCACCTTAATGGAAATAGGCGTCCTTATGTAGAATTTATATATTTCTATATATAATTTCTGTGTTAATATTTTTTTCTTTACACTGGCAGGACCTTTTTTTTCTCACAGTTACACACAACCCTGAAAACAGTAAGACTAGACGTTAATATAGATGGTTAGGATGTTTGCAGTGTATTAGCCAGTCAGTCACAGGATGATACCATCAGTGACAGTCCTGACAGCGCCGTGTAAAGACAGCAGACACATAAGGAGAGTAAATCACCCTTGTTGTTGTGATTATGGTTAGTTAGTGTACTGTAGTGGTATAAAGGCCCTCCTCACCCCTCCAGCGACATGAATAACCCTCTGTTACTCTCGTCCTCTCCCACACACATAGCAGCTGACAAAGACGCCCATTTTATGTGCCATGTTTGATTTGATAAGTGGCAAACCTGAGTGACGGGACGCCTTTGTGAGACAGAGGGGAGAAAATTCCCCGCTCTATCTGCAGAGGACAATTATGACTAAGGGACTTCTGTGAAGTTTTCAGTGAGAGGCGAGTGTGTGTGTGTGTGTGTGTGTCTGCGGGGGGAGACAGAGTCAAATTGAGATAATAACCCTGCCTATTGTCTCGCACTCAATTATGAGACAAAGGTGTGTCTTTGCCAGGGACGGGGATGAGCGTGGTCCTGCCTGAGGCTTCTCACGGAGCTACATGGCGTGTAATGGACCGTGGATGTTTGAACTTTAACTTTTTGGAACGAGGAGAGTTCACACAGGAAGGTACACAGTGATCACAATAGACCTCAAATCACGTTGCTGGACTTTTGTTCAGTGAAAATGCTCGCTACCCCTCCCAGGAACAGTGATTGTCCAATCATAGCTTAGCCACTATAACCCTGGCACGACAGGGCTCAGGTGGTGTGGATGCAGTTGTAGTAAAAGTGATAATATATAAAGACGGGTGGTCTTTTTTTTTAGAAGCTGAAGATTTGAATCATTAGTCAGACATCCCAGTTGACTGAGATTCTTCCAGTCAAGCGTTTGTCTTTGTTACTTTGTCCGTGAGCGAGCGCTACAGTTATAGGATAAAACAGAGAGAAGCAGTGATGGATTCAGGGTGTCTGAGGGTCAGGGGCAAAAAAATAAATAAAAAGGGACCAGTGCAGTGAAAGTCATGAGGCATCTAAGGCAAAACAGTTCCAGTTGAGATTTTTTTGATTGTTAGATTGTTTTGTTGTACAACTACTACAACTCTGTAATAAAAACCCACTTGGAACTATTTAACCATTTTAAGACATGTGGAGGCCAGATCATTTTCTAGTATGCAGGGCAGCCTAAATGGCACTGCATCACATTTTCTCCACTGGAAGGCCACGTTTTGTCCACTACAAGGGCACCTTAAAAGGCACTTTATCATGTTTTGACTGCTGGTAGGGCACTCTAGCGCGCACTTTAGGAGGACACACACTTTAACATTCTGACTGTGTGAAAACCTCATGTTTTCACATCACACATGATGAAATAAGGCAGTAAAATGTGAATCTTTGGTGAAACACACATGTAGGCTCATTTAGGAATTTATTGTGGCGCACTGAACTGAAAAAAGTAGCATCATCGAATATTTGTATCGGACTGGACAAATCTGATTTGCCTCAGAAAAATCTTAGTCAGGGACAACCTTACCACTTAATTCTCTTTCCAAAACCAAAAACACAAGAGTGAACGTGTCTGGAAAGGATTAAACTGTAAAACCAATACCTGCAGTTGTGACACTGTTACTTGCATGCTATGTATATTTGCTAGCTATGTTATAAAATCTCCTTTCAGCATCCACTGGTCCTAAGTGCAAACAGACTTTAAGCTAGCATTAGCGGCTCTGTTCTGCTTTTTATTTGCTTGGGGGTAATTCCATTAGCCTATTCAAGCTAGTACTTAGTTTGCTAAACTCATCAGTTCATCATCATCCTCAAATCCCCTCTTGTAAAAGTGAAACAGATTTAAATACGAACAGTAAAGCATGACTATAACTTCTGTTGTTGTTAAAATACTGTATTATAGCTAATACTGCGGTTATTTAGCCTGCACCTGCTGCCTATTATTTAGATTTCTTCTGCCATAAACCTGTGGTGAAGCTGAATATTTGCCTGGTATGTGTAGCTTTACATGTAGGCATTGTGCGCATATTTCACATCTTTTTTTCAAGGTTCCTGTTTTTAAATGAGTCAGTACAAAGTGAAAGGTATAAAAGTCAGCTGGAGAGTTTTCAACCAACTACAGAGTTAGCATTAATTTGGCTAGCTACAACTTCTTAAATCTGCGAGCCACACACACCATTCAAGCTCTGCTGTTTTTTTCCATCGATGTGACATCAAAGACCCATTGTTTGAAAAATGACTGTGAACTGATATGAAATGTAATCCTTTATAATAATCCGATTCATCACAATATGGAATGGTCTGGACTAAAACCATTCATAATGAGGTTCTTCTGGTTTTGTAAATTCAACAAAATGTGACATATCTGACAAGAAGCCAGTGTTTTTCATTCATAAATGTCTGACCAGTCATATTACATGTCTTCTGACCCAACTCTATTTAGTCTGCTAACATTTTCAAGGAGAAATGTTTTCCCACATTGAGCGCAAGTGGATCATGTCAAGTCCACTCAGACACAACACAGTTCAACCATTAGTCCAGTTCCAAATCTAAAGCTCATGAACCATAGCTGTCTCATGTTATTGGAAGTCTTTCTTTTTTAAAGAAAAAAAAATCATAGAAGGTCAGTCGTTCTGCCACACAACCCAAGTAATGATCTATGTAGGACCCATTCTGAAAGAAAAACAACAAGGAGAAATCAATTTCCTTGTCATATAGCTTGACCCAAATCAGTTTGAAGTGAGTTACATGATCCACAAGGCCCTCCAGTTTCCTTCTTCAAACACAGAGACCTACACGAGGGCGGCAGAGAGACACACAGAGAGAGAGAGAGAGAGAGAGAGAGAGAGGCCCCTTAAGGGCCTCAGTCAAGTAAATATGTTTCAGAATAAGCCATTATGGAAAAGGAAGTGTTTTGTCAATTCAAAACCTCATTTCCTGTGCCGGAAAAAGGCACCACAAATGGAAATTCTTGTTTATTTTATAGCACTATTTATTGTATAGGCAAATAATGCATGCAAAATAAACACATTATCCATGGAGGACCATTAAATAAGTTTCAAACAGAACACAGTGGATCACTCTAATGTCTCGTATTCCCGACAGAAATATTTTACAGATATAAATATGATATGTCAATGCAAACTGAACAGAAAGTCAAAACATCCATTCTAGTCTGAAATACATAAAAGAATTAAGTTGAGTGTGGTCCAGATGAACAATTGACCCTTCATAAGTCCCACCCCTTTTTGCTCTGTTCCAATAACAGTTGAGCTTGGTACCCAGCGGAATCCTGTTAACTTTCTCCTTTGTAGCCTGTTTAAATATGTTCTGAGCTACGATTTGTCCACGCTGAAAAGAAAACCAGATTTTTAAAATGGTTAAAAGATGTTGCTGGTGGATCTGTAAAAGCAACATACACTGTAAAAATTGTTGAGCAAAGTCAAAATTTCAAAGCAGCTTAATGCAAAAGATTTTTGAGTTTTAAGCCCAACTCAGACTCTTAAAAGTGAAAAATGTTTTGAAATTTTTTTACCAGCTACTCATCTTTTGTTAAGATAAACATGAATCTTTAATTTTTAGAAACCCCAAAGAATGGTATTTAAAATATTTTTATTATCATATATTTAGCTTAATTCACTGAAGCAAAAGTGAATAATGGTTAATATTTTATTTTAATTTCAGTAAAAACAATTTAACCCAACTAATGACAAATCAGGTTCACATCACACTGTGACCAATTTTTGAAATACTTTTTTTTTTTGAGTTTCTAAAACTCAAGATTCAAGTTTATCTGAAGAGAGAGCTAACTCGCTAACAACTGATGTAGAACAGCTAGCTAGTAAAAGTGTTTATCTGCTTGAGCACAGATCAAAAAGGGGCGGGACTTAAGAAGGGTCAGTTAACCCTGTCTCAGCACTGTGAACCAACTTCAGTCAGCAGACTGTCAACAAAAGTATATCCTGTAAAATTCATCCAGTTCTCAGCATATGCAAGAGTTATAATTACGTTATTTTGGATCCACCTTTAGTGACTCTTTCATGTAGGTACATTCTCATTATCATCAATCTTTGATGTTGATGAATACATTAGAAGAGTTTAAATATGAATATGTTGGAATCAACTTTCATGTTTCCTATCACCTGCTTCATGAACTTATTTATTATCCAAATTATTTTCTACTTTTTCAAGACTTTGATCAGTTGTCTCAGTAGGTGACTGAATGTTTCATTCCTCATGTTTAGAAGGAAAGATCACGTATCGTTCATCATATGTCATTATTTCAACATTTCAACATAGAGGAGGTCTCATTTCTGTCTGTAAGTATGGTATAGTATTCATGGTTTCTAAAAAAAAAAAGTACACTTTAGCCTCAGTGGCACATGCAATATAATTTTAAGCTCTGATCGGATGTTTCTTGAATGTTCCTTTGGTGTTGAGGTTGACCACCGTCACAATTTTATGAGCAAAAACTTGTACCTTTGACTTTTTAATCACAGAACCAGATGTTTTCTCACATGGTTGCTCATCATTTGCACTGATGATTCAGTTTCATGCCAATTCAAGATGCAGACAATGAAAAGGACTCTTGCTGCACTAAATGACTCCCAGTTAACACTGTCTGTGTCCTAATTCCATACTACATACAGCGAGGTTATAAGTATATATGGTCACACTGGAAAAACAAACACTATAAAGTGTCCTCAAAAAAAAGTCAAGATTTAAGATGTAAAAGACTTGATTGTCGGTAACATAATGATAGAAAATTGTGGGGCTCACACAGTCTGCATACCAAACAACTTGTTTGTTGAGGATACTGTTGATGTATACCATTGTCCCACAATGAGTCGCACAAAGGAAATGGAGGCGCTCACAGCTGCAAAAAATTGAAATAAATTATGAGTGGTGGTGAGACAGCTAGAGAAAGATCTCAGAAAAACACAAAAATAGACAACACAAGTTACAGTTTTAAATCTTTGTAAAAAAAACAAAAAAAACAAACAAACATTAAACTACACAAAAAGAAGCAAAAATGAGCAGTGGGATGGTAGTTTGATTGATGTCCAAAGACACACATATTATATCATTTCCTGCTTGTATAAAACAATGCTGATTTCTTGTGTACTAAAACATGTGCAAAAACATTATGATAATTACTAGTACACACTGGATACAGTTATTTCAGAGGGTGACTTTTTGCTTTTATGCTTTGAGTACATTTCAGTGCCTGTACTTTTTCACTTTTACTTGAGCAAAGAAGCTGAATCAGTACTTCTGCTTTTACCAAAGTCCCTTTTTTAAAACACAAATATCTGTACTTCTACTTAAGCAACAGATATATGTACCTTTGCCACCTCTTCATTCTGGTCTGCTGGTGGCGCCTTAAATCAGCGTTGTGCTGGGACCTGGATTTACGTTCTCTCCTGACAGTTGGAGTTCATTCATTATTTGTAATTTCTGTTGAGTTATTAATTCCATCATCATGCACAATGAGTCACATGAGTCTGATTGATACCACACCTTCCTCCGGCCTCCCTCTCTGCTCTCACTTGGAGCTGGACTGTAGATTTATGATGACGGATGGCGCGATGGGGCCCTCTGCTACACTTCTGTCAGCTGCCCCGCGCTCCGCTGCAACCACACATGGCGGAACACGCCGCACACGCACGCCCGTGTTGACGAGACACTGACCAAACGACCCTCCGCTGTAAACGCACAAGCTCACACATGCAGATCCACAGATCCCAGGGCGCGCTTTTTGGCTCCATATGGATTCCAACTACTCTCGGCTTTATTTACTAACTGAAGAGGTAATGAAGGAAAATCACACAAAACCAGAGGTGGTGATGACGGAGGAGAAGAGGGGAGGAGGAGGAGAGAGATTTACTAATCCAGCTGAGGGGAAACGGGACTGTGATTTGGAATAAAATCCTTCTGCTCTGTCCTATTCTCTACTCGCACAGTGTAGTGTCACATTTGTCAGTTTTATGAGCTACACGTCTGTTTACTTCCTGTCATCGCTATAGTAACCTTTAGCCTACAAACTTTTTCATTTTTCATCCTTCTCCTTGTAACTTCACTTTTTAGAGTTAACTTGCTACATATTGTTAGTAGCATTCACCGTTTGTTTTGTATATAGTGTTTTTAACATTTTGATAATCACCTAAGTGTCTCAGATAACTGTTAGCAGCATAGCAACTAGGTAGCTCGTATCATCATCTTCTTTCTCTTCTTTCTCACAAGAGGCACACAATAAAACTCACCAAAACAGTAACAGTAACACATCTTACCACTGCTCCTACAATAACCAACAATCACCAGTGTGGTTGAAATAAACCCTTAATTCATCGTGTTAGATGCACCGGGGAGAAACAGCGTGTAGAGTCAGAATATTGATTATTAACACAATGAATTAAGGGTTTATTTTTGATCAAACAAAAGGAGTTAGTGATTCCTGGAACAGTGAAAAGACGAACAAAGACACTTTTTGGCAAGTTTTATTTTATTTTTGTCGAGTTTCAGTGACAATGAAGACCGCGGAAATGGCCTGCAACGTAACATTAATAGTAGAATAGAAATTGTAACTTTCTCATCATGAAACGCACTTTGTTCAAGAGTTGGTGATTGTTGGAACAGTAGAAAGATGAACCAAGACGTTTTTGGTGAGATTTATTTTGTTTCTGTTGAATTTGAGCGAAGATGATGATGCTAGCTAGCTGGCTAACATTTATCTTAGACACGGAGGGAATTATCAAAATGTTCAAAAACACTGCATATGAAATGAAGAGTAAATACTATTAAAAAGATATATATAAATAGGTAACTAATTCAAGGTTAAAAATGACTACATTTGTAGGCGAAAGTACCACTACCAGTGTTGAGAGGAAGTAATCAGACATACAGCATGTGAAAATGGATATGTCACACCCAGCCAATTTCGGTAGCACTTTACATGACAGCTTGGTAATAACATGGTAATAGTTTGCTAATGAGGAGGTAATAATTAAGTACAGCATGTAATTAATGTAAGCTGGGAGGGGATCATGCAGTCGCTTCTGTGTGTTTGTGCTTGTTGCATCTTGTCCGGAGCAAATCTTGTAAATGACTGAACTAATCAGCCTGTTTTTGTTTTTTGTTTTTTTGTTTTTTTGGTGCACATTCATGACTGGATGCTGAAGGACCTCTGAGTTTCACAATGTTTGAAAAACCTTTATTTTTTTAATGCCCTCTTGCTGTCAACAGCCATGGCCAGAGGCTTTATATTTTCAGGTCATCCCATTCTTGTGAAATCAATATCTCAAGAACGCTTTGAGGGAATTTCTTCCAACTCGGTGCAAATGACCACTTGGACTCACACTCTGACTTCACTAAACACATTTTTGACTATAACTCAAGAATTCATACACTACTTATAACAAAGTTTCACAGTAATGTCCAATAGGATGAAATGAAGAGGTGATGACATTTTATATCAAAAAAGGTCAAAGGTCATTGTCAATGTGACATCATAATGTTCAGCTCTCCATCAGTCGTCCGTACTTCTATGTAAAAATATGTACTATGTTAGCTTGTGCAGCTTGTAAAATGGATATATGTCACACTACACCGAGGAAGTAGAGAATTGAGGCTTTTTGTTAGCGGATATGTGGGATTTAGCGTTTGTTTGTTTGCGTGGGTGGTGGGAGGGTGTGGTATGAGGAGGACCACGAGGAAGCAGAGGTCCGGTTAAGTTTTTCGGGGCTGGCGGTGAAGACTGTGGAATCAGGGGGGTTAAGTAGTTATGTTTGGGTTGAACGCCCAGAGCACAGCAGTGCGTCATCAGGGCTTTACTGGACCCTCTCCACCAGCGCCGTTAAGAACAAAGGCAACAAGCAAACACACACTGATGAATCACAAATGTCCAGGCAGGGCTCCAAGAAGCCTTCCCGGCCACAGAGGCAGAGAATCAGGAACACACACACACACACACACCAGTGATGACCGCAGCCGCTCCGCTGAGGAGTTTAGAGAGACAGAGGGAGGAGAGAGTTCCTCTGTGTAGGGATATGAGGATTTGTGGGAGGCTCTTGTGCTCATCCGCATGCCTGATGAGCGTGTGTGGGACGGACGGGGAGGAAGCACGGATGCACAGGCGGATGGATAGAAGCGCTCCAGAGAGCTGCAGTGTTTCTATGCCAGTTCCTATCAATGCACTGACTCATTCATCTTCACAGGCCCAGGCCTCCACGCTCACCGCAGGAACCATGGAAAACAAAGAGTTGACTTTTTATGATGGAAAGTTCAGTTTAATGTGGATAACACTTTTCTATTTCAGCCATTGTTTAGAGTGAAACGCGGGGTCATTTCAGCACTGCAGCCAGACATTTAGAAAGTATACATAGTTTATATAAATGTCTACACAGCTCACTTGGGTCCAGTTTCAGCACTTCGTGGTTTCTGGACACAGGAAACATCAAATTCCATCAAACAGTGTTACGGCTACTTCAGAGCTCTCAGTGAAATGAGTCCATGGGAACAGAGTATAATGTTTGTGATGCACTGTACAAAAGAGAAAACCCACATGTGCATTGAAAGCACATGTGCCGGTTTCATACATGAACATATGAGAGATCACATTTCCCCAAATTATATTATATTATATTATATTATATTTTCCCTTGTGAATTATTTTGCCAGGCCAGTCTCTTCAATCTGAGTACAAATAACTTGACTCCACACTTTAAAACAGCGTGTGGTGCATATGCCAAAGTCCAATTTTGAACACAGGCCCAATTCTTCCCCTCAATTTCTGTGGAGAGCAGCTCCACAGTCAGGTGACCGTTGTTGCCATGGTAACAAAAATAAACGTGCGATTAACGCAAAACAGTCACAGTTTGGTTAGGTTTGGGAAAGCATACTACTTGGCTAGGCGTAGGAAAAGATGACGGTTAAGGTTAAAATTAGTATGTTACATTATATACATACAAAACTGACTTTTGGTTTTACACAGGACACAAACACTAGTCTCCTGGCTGGTTTGAGCATGAGCTTGAGAAGGGAAAGGGTTAGTATCAGCTATATTGCAGATTGAAGATTGGGCTAATTTAGCAGAGAAATTAAAGGTAGCATGTGACGTTTTTTTTTTAAGTAAACAAACATTTATATTTACATTAAGTATTTTTATTTTACCAAAACTCAGCTGCACAGATGTGTTTAATGAATTTCCTTCCTCATCAGCATCAAGTTTAATGCCAATTATGTTTTCAAATAGGCTATAAGGAATTTGTCTTGGTGTTTTGGTGCATTACAGTAATCATTGTAAGATAAAATGGAAATAAAAGCATGTATGAAATGCATGAATAAAAAATAATATATCACAAAAAATATGTTCAATATAACTAGATGCAACATTTGGAAAGCCATTTTTAGCACCACTTAATGTTCCAGCTCAGTAATAACATGGTAAAAGCTATTATGTGATCATAAATAGGTAACAATTAAGTAATAACCAGGTAACAGCTTGGTATTAACAACGGTAGTGTAGCATTTTGCAGCCCTGATTGATGGTTATTTAACAAACTATCACAAGTGTTTGCAGGTAACAAGTCACGGCAATAAAAATATAATTTGTACAGTGTTACCTAAGTTTTTCAATATTTATTATTAACATTTTTGCTGTTACAATGCTGCCTTTCCTGACACATTACTGCCACCAATGATCTATCAGTGGAATACTGGGAAACTGTCAGCAGGACACATGCACTTAAAGTGATACTCCACTTTCCAGGATTAACCCACGTATTATATACTCACCACCCTGTGGATGTGATGGTAGATGAAAATCTTCAATTTTCAAAACAGTCCTGGAGTTTTAGGAGGAACAGGATAGCAGCCTCGTCCAGTACAATGGCAGTGACTTGTGACCACCGATAAAACGTTAAAAATAGCACACAAAACAAACACAAAAATTCTCCATCCTGCTCGTGTGGTGTAATCCAAGTGTCCGGCATGTGCGGCCATTAGGATATATATGAAGTCTCGCGAGATCGACGCCATGTTTACATCTTACCGGCTGATATTTCTGCTAAAAACATGGCGAAAATGGCGTCTTTTGCGGTTAATTTTTAATGTCGCGGCTAGCGGACACTTGGATTACACCACACAAGCAGGATGGAGACATTTTGTGTTTGTTTTGTGTGCTATTTTTAATGTTTTATCGGTGGTCACAAGTCACTGCCATTGTACTGGACGAGGCTGCTATCCTGTTCCTCCTAAAACTCCAGGACTGTTTTGGAAATTGAAGATTTTCATCTACCATCACATCCACAGGGTGGTGAGTATATAATACGTGGGTTAATCCTGGAAAGTGGAATGTCGCTTTAATATTATTATTGCCTCCTGCTCGTCTGAGGATACATACGCAACTATGTTTAATATCTTCACTAAACATCACATAAGTTAAATTGTGTTTGGCACGACTCCTTCACCTCTCTTCTGCCAGTTTTACAGCTCTGGAACGTTCTTATAATGTGGGAAAATAAAACGTAGCCTAAAGGGTATTTTAATACTGATACCAGTTACGGTAGTTAAGCTATATATTGATTTATTTGGGAGGCTAAAATACATTTTACTGCTGACCCTGTAGTTTTCAAATAAAAGCTCACGTGTAGAAAAATCAGAGGACTCACATTAATACTAAAATCGATAAATTGCTGTAAATTATATCAGAAGAACCAATGTGTCTTAAGCTTTAACTCAGGTTTAAAAAACTCAGTAACAGTGTACTTGTGCATGCGGAAGTGTTTGTAATTGAGTGTTTTTCCTCTTTACCACCCTTATGAGGGCTTATTCCAGCTCATATGCTAGAAATTATCCCTTCCCTTTACCCTTATAAACACAGCTTCCGCAGCAAAGGCGAGCCCAGGAATGACAAGACAGCCAATTTACTCATTTTACAAATTGGTTGGGGCTGCTGTGATCTCGCAGCTACTGTGTCCAATTAATGCCATGTTCTGCTGAGGCCAGCAAGGACTCAACTAATGGCCCCAAGGTATGCCCTGGCTCTGCATCTTCATTCCCAACACACACTTATACACACACACACACACACACAGAGGCACGCAGACATACACCACATGCACCCTAGCCACTGCGACCCGGCAGTTTGGCACCAGTGTCCACTGGGGGGAGGGGGGAGAAAAAGGAGGAGGGGGATGAGAGACAAAAATCAGCTCAGTATAAGTGGAGTTTTTCTAACAGTGCCATCTCTCTTTTTTCCTTTCTCTGTTTCTGTCTGACCCTATCTTGTTCTCTAGTTATACAATGTAAGGTGACGTATATCTGTGTTAAGAGGTGCAAATGTGTTCATATACTTCCTGTCAAAGCTAAATTAATGTTACCTTCAACTACTTAGTGATTGTTCATCCACTTTTCACTGTTAGCTTGGTAAACACTGTTTAGAGTATTTACTGTTTGCTTTGTATATAGTATTTTGGGGCAGTTTTCCCCTCAGTGTCTTAGACAACTGCAACTTTAGCTCGCTAGCATCATCATCCTCGTTCAAATGCAACCCCCTGGACACACACAAACAAAAAACCATAATCTAAAACGTCTTGGCTCCTCTTTCCTCTGCTCCAACGATCACCAACTCTGGTTTGGTTGAAATAAACCCTTAATTCACCACGTTAGATGTGAAGGTATCGGGTAAGGACAGGAGGGAGGGACCAAGCGTGTACAGTGTGCACAGCCAGAATATTTTCTTGGCATTTTTGCCTTTATTTTGATAGAAAAAACTGGAATCAAACACAAATCACCTCAGAGTAGTAGGCCACATAACCAAGCTAAACTGTTGTGTTGCTGTGTTGTTGTTGGGTGCCAGAATCTAAGTAGTAGTGGTTCAAAATTTTAGTTTTTTCACATCAAAACAAACAAACAAACAAAAAACCTAAGATCATTTTGGTTGAATGTGATGTCCTGTGATGTCCTCTGGCTGCTCAGCCTCAACTTTTGGTGATTTACGCTTCAGAGTTTTTTGATTTTCAGACAGCTTTACGTACTATCAGCAGCTTCTTTAGTCACTAGCTGGAGTGTTTGCTCAGAGATCAGTCTGGCTGTGCAAGACTCCAGGGCTTCTGAACACTATGTGAGGGTGGAAAATAGTGATATGAGACTCTGAATGTTATTAATTTCCTGTTTATCAGACTCCAAATGAGAAATTACTGTACACAAGCGCACAAATGTATAACTTTGCCCACTGATTTTGGTAAAACTGGGTTACATTTTCTCTCTGATGTCCTCCAGCTGGTCTCTCTCAACTTTTAGTGATTTATGGAGTTCCCTGATGGATGAAGAGTTTCAGGTTGATAGCAGTTTGCTACTTTAGCCACTTACTGCTAGTTTAGCTCCATTCAGCTGACTCTGCCCATGCTGAGAGCTCAGACATCAGGGGAGAACAGGCAGTAGCAGTAGCAATTAGCAACAAGTAAAGATACAGTACCTGTCAAAGTACTGCAATACTGCGAGTAGCCACTTGGAAAAATTGGTGGCAGGACTGAGTGGCAAAGCCCTGTCCAGTTCTATAATAAGTCTATGGTGCTAGTGTGTTTAGAAAATTGCTTTGCCTCCACCTAAGCTCCGCCCGCATAAAAAACATCATGTTTACCAATGGAGAAGGGGTCTATAGCGTTGACAGGAAGTAAATAGGCGTGCAGCTCGTAACACAGATACGTCACACTACATTGTACAAGCAGAGAGTTCTCTCAGCCCCAGTTCTTCCCCATTTGTCCCTGTGGAATTGGGGAAGCTGCCTCGTCTGCTCAGTTACTCTGTGCTACTTATAGAGCCAGTCCTATAGTGATGGGGAAGTTTGTGGTGGTAAACACTGGCCATTACTCGTCTCGCTCCAGTCTCAGAGACGTCAGTATGGCTTGGAAAGCCTCTCCGAAATGCAGGGAATTATAGCCCTGTGTGTCACTCAGCCGACCCGGCCGGAGACTCGCGCCATTGTCTCTGCTTCACTTCTTTAATGGTATTGGTTAGTTTGTGTGTGTGTGTGTCTGTGGGCTGAGTTCATTTCATATGAATTTCTTGTATGTGTGTCTTTGCTGCTGCATGCATTTGATCCCATGTGTGTTTACTGTTTGCGGTGAAGTGAGGGTTTATGCGTGTGTGTGTGTGTGTGTGTGTGTTGCTGTGTGTGTGAGTGTGTGAGGGAGCAACTACTAAAAAGCTTCTGTTTTATGTTTGAGTTTCCATTCCCTGTTTCCCGATCTCGTAAATGAGGTTTATTCACAAGAAAGGGCATCGTTAAAGCACATCCTATTTTCCCTCACAAACACTTAAAGGGGCAAATTTGCCCCAAAAACACCAACAGCTTCTGTTATACTGATAGATGTTCATCCAAGCAGAAACGGCGAGCTGGCGAGCATCTGTGCGTACTTTAATTGGCTGTCCTGCCAGGTGTGAAGGATAACAGCGGTCCTGAGATTTAGCAAAGAGATTGTGCCACTGAAAGACATGGCTCACCATCTGTGTGTGTGTTTGTGTGTGTGTGACTCGCTGCCCTGCTTTTCACATCGTGTGTTTGCTGTGTGTGTTTGAGCCAAAGCAAACATGATGCTCTGATAGCGTCTTTGTGATCGCTGAGGCGAAGAAGTCCAGAGCTTGTGGCTAACTAGACCATTCCCTCGACCAAAAACTTCCTGTGTTATTAAATGGATCCCAGTGCAGATTTTCTCTTTCTGTTTCTCTGTAAGTGAAATAAATGGCGAGGCAGAATTGAAACAGACAACTTTCATAGTTTTTTTTTTCAAGGTTGAACAAACAGGAGATAAGGTCTCAGAGCTGTGAATCGGTCTGTACATGTTCAATTCCAGCAAACGTCTCAGGACAGTTTCAGACCTGAGCTGTGTGCTCAACTGCTCTGTGCAACAGTGTTGTTCACTAAAGGTCATGTATTCATTTTGTATGTCATTCTTATTAAAAATTAATGAGGGAATCAGCTCAAGTGAGCATGCTGCAGCTGGCTTATTGTAAAATATAACAATTCAGAGGACCAGGGTTCCAGGGTAGTGATATGCGTGATTAGATGACTACACGATTAAACGTCACCACCCTCGCTAGTCGGCACCAGAAATATGAGTCGGTTAAACTATTTATCAATATATCATTTATGCACAATGCCAGTTAACTGTTGCCTCAAAGATGTTATGCAGCCACCTGCCACTAGTTGGGGCTGCAGCCCCATCAGATGGCAGCCCCTCTCGCTGTGTGCCATAAGCACGTATGCCCCAATGGACCTGGCAACCCTGGACATCAGCGAAGTGGGACAGATGACAGCGTGGTTTGACTGTGTTTTAATCTAGAAAATGGAAATAATGTTGAATGTAGACTGTGACAGAATAAACTGGTATATAATCACTCAACTGGAGCAAAATGTGACCACATTCAGCACAGACACGGACATTAACCTGCAAGCAGAACAGCTGCTGCTGGTGCTAGCACTGCTACCGTTAGCCACACTGTGTAGCAGGCTGGCAGCTAACGTCAGCTCCAGGTCATTTACCCGCCAACACTGTGATCCTCTTCAGTCTGAAAAGCTGAAGCACTTAGTGAGTTGTTGTCACGTTTTGTAGGTTAATGTATAATGTTTGTGTTGCACAAATGCAAAGTAAAGTGCATTTCAGCAGCATTT